>ONZH01018113.1:0-20514 GCA_900303285.1 Rhinella marina
GTTGCCATTTTCAAAGAGCCATATTTTTTTCAGTTTTCAGGCGATTGTCTCAGGTAGGGTATCATTTTTGCAGGACAAGATGACGGTTTAATTGGTACCATTTTGGGGTAAATACACCTTTTTGATCGCCTGCTATTACACTTTTTGTGAGGCAAGAGGGAAAAAAATGGTTGTTTTGGCATGTTTTTTTTTGTTTTTTTTTGCAGCATTCACCCGGGGAGCCATCTCATGTAATATTTTTATAGAGCAGGTTGTTACGGACGCGACGATACCCAATATGTCTAACTTTTTTATTTTTGGATAGTTTTACACATTAGATTTATTTTTAGAACAGAATAAAATCTTTATTTTGTGTTGCCATTTTCAAAGAGCCATATTTTTTTCAGTTTTCAGGCGATTGTCTCAGGTAGGGTATCGTTTTTGCAGGACAAGATGACGGTTTGATTGGTACCATTTTGGGGTAAATACGCCTTTTTGATCGCCTGCTATTACACTTTTTGTGAGGCAAAAGGGAAAAAAATGTCTGTTTTGGCATTGCTTTTTTAAAAATTTTTTTTACAGCATTCGCCTAGGGGGCCATCTCATGCAATATTTTTATAGAGCAGGTTGTTACAGACGCGGCGATACCCAATATGTCTAACTTTTTTATTTTTGGATAGTTTTACACATTAGATTTATTTTTAGAACAGAATAAAATCTTTATTTTGTGTTGCCATTTTCAAAGAGCCATATTTTTTTCAGTTTTCAGGCGATTGTCTCAGGTAGGGTATCGTTTTTGCAGGACAAGATGACGGTTTGATTGGTACCATTTTGGGGTAAATACGCCTTTTTGATCGCCTGCTATTACACTTTTTGTGAGGCAAAAGGGAAAAAAATGTCTGTTTTGGCATTGCTTTTTAAAAATTTTTTTACAGCATTCGCCTAGGGGGCCATCTCATGCAATATTTTTATAGAGCAGGTTGTTACGGACGTGGCGATACCCAATATGTCTAACTTTTTTATTTTTGGATAGTTTACACATTAGATTTATTTTTTGATCAAAATAAAATACTTTTTGTGTTGCCATTTCTGAGAGCCATATTTTTTTTATTTTTCAGGCGATTGTCTTAGGTAGGGTCTCAATTTTTGCGGGACAAGATGACGCTTTGATTGGTACCATTTTGGGGTACATACGCTTTTTTGATCACCTGCTATTACATTTTTTGTAAGGGAAGGTGACCAAAAATGTCTGTTTTGGCACAGTTTTTTTTTTTTTTTTTTTAACTGCGTGCACCTGACGGGGTGGATCATGTGCTATTTTTATAGAGCCGGTCGATACGGACGCGGCGATACCTAATATGTCTTCTTCTTTTTTTTCACTATTTTTTACAATTTTTTTTTATATTATTTTGTAAAAATGACGTTTTTTTGGGGGGGAACTTGAAACTTTTTTTTTGTAAAACTTTATTTTTTTCACTTTTTTTAACTTTCTTATTTTACACTTTTTTTCACTTTTGGGGGTCTGATCCCCTTACAATGCATTACAATACTTCTGTATTGTAATGCATTGGCTGGAAGTGTATTACTCAATGTAATACACTTCCAGCACACTGCCTGTGAGATCCAGGGGGCTGGATCTCACAGGCTTCCGTAGATAGCAGCCGGATGCCTAAGGAAGGCATCCGGCTGCTATCTCAGCCATCGGGTCCCCGTCACAGCAGCGCGGGGACCCGATGGCAACCCCTTCCCACCGCCCGCATCGCATGTGCCGCGGTCAGCGCTGACCGCGGCACATGAAGGGTTAATGCACCGGCATCGGTGTTTTCACCGATGCTGGTGCATATATCAGGGGTCCGGCTACTGGGCACAGCCAGACCCCCGCCGCTAATCGGGCGGGCGCAGCTCTTGCACCCGCCCGATCAGCGCGCCGTAGCAGTACGGCGCTGGTCGGGAAATCACTTCCCGCAGCGCCGTACATGTACGGCGCTGGTCGGGAAGGGGTTAACAGGGTTTTGCTGGCACACAGAACGCACAACAGTGGTGCCACATATACTTTATTTTTTAGGAGAACACTTGGCTATACAGCCGTATACTGCTAGAAGGTCAATAGATGCCTATACGCACCAGGTATATTAACAGAGTTTTGCTGGCACACAGAACGCACAACAGTGGTGCCATATATACTTTATTTTTTAGGAGAACACTTGGCTATACAGCCGTATACTGCTAGAAGGTCAATAGATGCCTATACGCACCATGTATATTAACAGAGTTTTTCTGGCACACAGAACGCACAACAGTGGTGCCAAATATACTTTATTTTTTAGGAGAACACTTGGCTATACAGCCGTATACTGCTAGAAGGTCAATAGATGCCTATACGCACCAGGTATATTAACAGAGTTTTGCTGGCACACAGAACGCACAACAGTGGTGCCAAATATACTTTATGTTTTAGGAGAACACTTGGCTATACAGCCGTATACTGCCAGAAGGTCAAATGGTGCGTATACGCACCAGGTATATTAACAGGCTTTTGCTGGCACACAGAACGCACAACAGTGGTGCCATATATACTTTATTTTTTAGGAGAACACTTGGCTATACAGCCGTATACTGCTAGAAGGTCAATAGATGCCTATACGCTCTAGGTATATTAACAGGGTTTTGCTGGCACACAGAACGCACAACAGTGGTGCCATATATACTTTATTTTTTAGGAGAACACTTGGCTATACAGCCGTATACTGCTAGAAGGTCAATAGATGCCTATATGCACCAGGTATATTAACAGAGTTTTGCTGGCACACAGAACGCACAACAGTGGTGCCACATATACTTTATTTTTTAGGAGAACACTTGGCTATACAGCCGTATACTGCTAGAAGGTCAATAGATGCCTATACGCACCATGTATATTAACAGAGTTTTTCTGGCACACAGAACGCACAACAGTGGTGCCAAATATACTTTATTTTTTAGGAGAACACTTGGCTATACAGCCGTATACTGCTAGAAGGTCAATAGATGCCTATACGCACCAGGTATATTAACAGAGTTTTGCTGGCACACAGAACGCACAACAGTGGTGCCACATATACTTTATTTTTTAGGAGAACACTTGGCGTATACAGCCGTATACTGCTAGAAGGTCAATAGATGCCTATACGCACCAGGTATATTAACAGAGTTTTGCTGGCACACAGAACGCACAACAGTGGTGCCAAATATACTTTATGTTTTAGGAGAACACTTGGCTATACAGCCGTATACTGCCAGAAGGTCAAATGGTGCGTATACGCACCAGGTATATTAACAGGCTTTTGCTGGCACACAGAACGCACAAGAGTGGTGCAAAATATACTTTTTTTTTTCAGAAAAATACTTGGCGTATACAGCCGTATACTGCCAGAATGTCAAATGGTGCGTATACACACCAGGTACATAACAGGGTTTTGTTGGCACACAGAACGCACAACAGTAGTGCCAAATATAGTTTTGTATATAGGTGCTAATACACCACTAATGCCTCTCTCTGTCCCTACTCCAGCAGCTATCCCTCAATAAAGCAGCCGTTCTGTGCAGAGTGTATATAGTTAGAATCAGCTATATACCGTGCAGTATAGTAGCCCTGATAAGGGCTGTCAATCACTCTCCTGTCCGCTGGTAGCCGGTATATATGGTGGTAAATGCGATATTCTGAGCTTCTGTTATATACTTTTGGGGTCCTGCCTGACTTTCATACAGCTAAAGCCTGTCTCTCCCTGCTCGGGCCTCTGTCCCTGACTACGTTCATGCAGCATATGCGAACAAGCAGGAAGAGCTGAGTTTTTATGATTCGAGGTCACATGGTTTTTCCAGCCAATGCATGTAGACGCCGTTCTCGCGATGCCAGCGTGCTCAGCGTGCCTGTCATACCCCCCCTGCATAGTGATTGGTGTAAAAAAAGCGCCAGGGAAGGTGGGAGGGGAAACGAATTTTAAGTGCGTCATCGCCGTTATACTCGATCGAAATCGAGTATGACGAATAGCGTAGTATTCGATCGAATACCGGCTCGGTCGAATACTACTCGCTCATCTCTATGCGTGAGGCTTAGGCTACTTTCACACTAGCGTTATGGAATTCCGGTATTGAGCTCCGTCATAGGGGCTCAATACCGGAATAAAACGCTTCCGTTTTGTCCCCATTCATTGTCAATGGGGACAAAACTGAACTGAAGACAACCTGGCATAGTGCCGAGGGACTGGCGTAAAGCAAATGTGGTGCCCATCTTCAAGAAGGGCTCTAGGTCATCCCCGGGGAATTACAGACCGGTGAGCTTAACGTCCATTGTGGGGAAACTTTTTGAGGGTCTAATAAGGGACTATATACAGGAATATGTTTTGGATAATAGTATTATAAGTGATAACCAGCATGGTTTTACTAAGCACAGAAGCTGTCAGACTAACCTGATTGGTTTTTATGAAGAAGTGAGTAGAAGTCTGGATAGAGGGGCGGCTGTGGATATTGTGTATTTGGACTTTGCAAAAGCGTTTGACACGGTCCCTCATAGACGACTGATGGGTAAATTAAGGTCGGTTGGATTAGAAAATCTACTCTGTAACTGGATTGAGAACTGGCTGAAGGAGCGTACTCAGCGAGTGGTGGTGAATGATTCCTACTCTGAATGGTCCCCAGTTATAAGTGGTGTACCCCAAGGCTCAGTGCTGGGTCCACTTTTATTTAATTTATTTATTAATGATATAGAGGGAGGAATTAACAGCACTGTTTCAATTTTTGCAGATGACACTAAGCTTTGTAGTAGAGTCCAGTCTATGGAAGATGTGCAGAAGTTACAAGCTGACTTGGACACACTGAGTGTTTGGGCATCCTCTTGGCAGATGAGGTTCAATGTGGATAAATGTAAAGTTATGCATCTGGGTACTAACAACTTGCATGCCTCCTATGTCCTAGGGGGAGTAACACTGGGAGAGTCACTTGTAGAGAAGGATCTGGGTGTCCTTGTAGACCATAGACTGCAGAATAGCATGCAATGTCAATCGGCTGCTTCTAAGGCCAGCAGGATATTGTCATGTATTAAAAGAGGCATGGACTGGCGGGACAGGGATGTCATATTACCACTGTATAAAGCATTAGTACGGCCTCATCTGGAATATGCTGTTCAGTTCTGGGCTCCGGTTTATAGGAAGGATGTCCTGGAGCTGGAAAGGGTGCAGAGACGGGCAACTAAACTGATAAGGGGCATAGAGCATCTTAGCTATGAAGAAAGATTGAAGGAGTTAAACTTGTTTAGTCTTGAGAAGAGACGTATAAGGGGGGACATGATCAACCTGTATAAGTATGTAAATGGCCCATACAAAAAATATGGTGAAAAACTGTTCCAGGTAAAATCCCCTCAAAAGACAAGGGGGCACTGCCTCCGCCTGGAGAAGCAAAGGTTCAGACTCCAGGGGCGACAAGCCTTCTTTACTATAAGAACTGTGAATCTGTGGAACAGTCCACCGCAGGAGCTGGTCACAGCAAAGACAGCTGAGGGCTTCAAAACAGGCTTGGATAAATTCTTAGAGAAAAAGAAGGCCACCACATATTAAGAAATGTAGAGTCATGTCTTAAGGTTACCAGTCCCCCTCCCCTTTATCACTCCTACCCCCTCCCTTGGTTGAACTTGATGGACATGTGTCTTTTTTCAACCGTATTAACTATGTAACTATGTAACAACGGAATGCTCCTAGAAGCATTCCGTTCCGTCTTCAGACCGGAGAGCAAAACACAACATGTTGCGGTTTGCTCTCCGTACTAGTTATCCGCACCTAAACGGATCCGGAATGACCCCCAATGCAAGTCAATGGGGACGGATCCGTTTGGTGTGGACACACTTGTAAACGGATCTGTCCTCCATTGACTTTCAATAGAGGTTATTCCGGATGCGTTTAAACGCTAATACAACCGGATCCGGAATTACGCTAGTAGGTGAAGGGACCCGCCGGATCCGTACTAATGCTAGTGTGGAAGTAGCCTTAACCATCATTTTATTCAAATTAGCTCCCTTTAAGATAGAAAATGAAGACTCTAATGCCACTAGATTTAAGGTTACAAGTCAGTGTTCGACCTTTTACCCCCTTGAAGACACACTTATTTTTCACCTTCCTGACACAACTTAATTTATCAAATCTGGCCTGTGTAAGTTTATGTGGCAATAACTTTTCAATGATTCAAGGATTACTAGTGTTGAGCGAACTTCCAATTTGCAAGTTCGGTATTCTGGTTCGGGTTATCTAAGAATTTCGTAATGGATTCCGTTACCACAGACCATAATGGAATTTTATGATGGCATGCACAATGGAAGCCTATAAGAGGCATTCAGTACTGCATTCCATCATAACAGAAGTCTATGCTGGCCATATACTTGTCACGAACGTGCCTGCATCAGGTTGCAGGCGTTCGGCTAGGCTTTCAAAAGTGACATAATTTGACATGTTTTCCTCTTGGTTTGGTTGCTGTTTAATACACCCCTTCCCCTCAGCTGTTGCGGGTGTGGTGATTTGTCTTTCCCCTATTTATCCCTTCCTCTCCCAGTTTCCCTTGCGGTTTATACGTTCTGCTTACATTGTTGTGTGTGGATCTCGGCTGAGATCTAATTGCTGCAATATCTGCATTAAGATAAGTGTCATTTTCCCTTTTGTGTTTATCCTACTTTTCCCTGTTGTGGTTTTGCCTTCTGGAGTCTCCTGTTCGTCCATCCTTTTGGAGGAACGGGTTGACTCCTTCCCCTGTCACTAGTGGCAGGGTTCTCTAGGGTCAGGTGTTATTAGGTTCCTGTGTATGAACTCTCCTACCTCTAAGGCCTGTTGATACTGGTAGTCATTCAGGGCCTAGTTTCAGGGTTTTCCTGCAGGAGGTGACTGTTTCCCTTGTTTGGTCCTTTTCCCTTCCCTCTTACGCTTGGTGTGGCTATACCCTCCACACCAGAGCGTGACAATACTTCTATTATGATGGAATGCAATACAGAATGCCTCTTATAGGCTTCCATCGTGCATGCCATTATAGAATTCCGTTATGGTCCCTAGTAATGGAATCCATTACGAAATTCTTAGATAACTTGAACCTGAACGTCAAACGCCATATCGCAAGTTTGCTCAACATTGGTGATTACTCTCAAAAATAGTTATCAATTAACCTTCAGCATATGTCTTTATGTTGGCATCATTTTATAACTAGTACAATAGGTATACCAACGCTGCCACCTCTGACAATGCTTCTTCTGCAATAAAATATGTAAAATAGACAACTAGCCTGTGTCCAATTACCACTAGAGACCACAATCTCTTAATAATATAAAAATGAGTTTCTGTCTGTCTGTCTGTCTGTCTGTTCTCTATGCGCGACCAAACTACTGGACCGATTTTCACCAAATTCGGCACACAGGTACATCAGGTGTCCGGGAAGGTTTTAGACCAGGTCTCATCTCTCTAGGACGTACCGTTCCTGAGATATTCCCAAAATATGATCTCCATTAGCCAACATTACAACTGGGAACTTTGGTTTTAAACTCCAACTGCCATTCTCTGCAAAGGCAAACACAGGGAGGGCAGGTTTCCATAACAACCAGGTAATTATCAGCAGCTGAGGATCTCATCCATTTCTATTTACTGACACTGTTAAAGGTATTCCGGTTACCATAAATATAACTTATGTGTTTTTTTATTACTACAGTTCAGTAGTAATAAAAGATGTTTTCCTCCACTGCTGCCCATTGCGTCGGCTCATAAATAAGCATGGTATCGACCTTTAATTCAGGCCACCCTAAAAGAAGTACTTAAAACCCCTGCCCCAGGTCTCACTAAGCCACACCCCCAACTATGTCAGGCCACACCCCTTTCACTCCGCAGCCAACAGAGATTGAAAAAATAAAGGTAAAAATCAACTTCTGTCAGCTGCAGGGATGGGTGGGAGGTTAACTTTCTTTCTCCAACAACACACACAAACATTAAATAAAATAGATTAAATACACCCATGCGAAGCGTCTTGCTAATCCACGACCCCCCACGTGTCAGGTCACGCCCCCTCCCATTCCGCAGCCTATGGGGATTGAAAAAATGAAGGTAAAAATAAACTTCTGTTTGCTGCAGGGGTGGGAGGGTGAATTTCTCTCTGCAACGACACACAAAAATTTTAGATGAAATAGACTACAACCATTCGGAGCGTCTTGCTAAGCCACGCCCCAACTCTGTCAGGCCACGCCCCCTCTCACTCCGCAGCCATTCTGCAACGACACACAGAAACATTAAATGACATAGATTAATTGCACCTATTCGAAGCGCTTTGCTAAGCGACACCCCCAACTCTGTAAGGCCACGCCCCCTCCCACTCTGCAGCCAACGGGGATTGAAAAAATAAAGGTAAAAATAAGCTTCTGTTTGCTGCAGGGGTGGGAGGATGAATTTCTCTCTGCAACAACACACAAAATTTTTAGAGAAAATAGACTAATTATAGACTACAACTGTTCGAAGCGTCTTGCTAAGCCACGCCCCCAACTCTGTCAGGCCACGCCCCCTCTCACTCCGCAGCCATTCTGCAACGACACACAGAAACATTAAATGAAATAGATTAAATCACCTATGCGAAGCGCTTTGCTAAGCCACGCCCCCAACTGTCAGGTCATGCCCTGTCCCACTCCGCAGCCCAACGGGGATTGGAAAAATGAAGGGAAAAATAAACTTCTGTTTGCTGCAGGGGTGGGAGGGTGAATTTCTCTCTGCAACGACACACAAAATTTTAGATGAAATAGACTAATTTCAGACTACAACCGTTCGAAGCATCTTGCTAAGCCACGCCCCCAACACTGTCAGGCCACGCCCCCTCCCACTCCGTAGGCAACGGGGATTGAAAAAAATCAGCTGCAGGGGTGGGAGGGTGAATTTCTCTCTGCAACGACACACAAAAATTGTAGATGAAATAGACTAATTTTAGACTACGACCGTTCAGTACTAATAAAAGATGATTTTTTCCACTGCTACCCATTGCAGGTCCTCATAAATTACCATGTCATCGACCTGTAATTCATGCTACCCTCAAAAGAAGGACTTAAAACCCCGCCCCAGATCTCGCGAAACCACGCCCCGACTGTCAGGCCACGCCCCCTCCCACTCCGCAGCCAACGGGGATTAAAAAAATAAAGGTAAAAATCAACTTCTGTCAGCTGCAGGGGTGGGACGGAGGTTGGATTTCTTTCTGCAACAACATACAGAAACATTAAATGAAATAGATTAAATATACCCGTGCAAAGCAATGTTTTCTTCCACTGTTTCCCATGGCGTGTCCTCATAAATTACCATGGCATCGACCTGTAATTCTGGCCACCATCAAAAGAAGGACTTAAAACCCCGGCCCAGGTCTTGCTACGTCACACCTCCGACTCAGTCAGGCCATGACCCCTCCCACTCCGCAGCCAATGGAGATTGTACAATTGAAGGTAAAAATCAACATCTGTCAGCTGCAGGGATGGGAGGGAGGATGACTTTCTCTCTGCAACGACACACAGAAACATTAAATGAAATAGATTAAATATACCCGCTCAAAGCAATGTTTTCTTCCACTGCTACCCATTGTGTTTCCTCAAATTACCATGGCATTAACCTATAATTCAGGCCACCCTGAAAAGAAGGACTTAAACCCCGCCCCATGTCCCATTAAACCACGCCCCCTCCTACTCCGCAGCCAATGGGGATTGAAAAAATGAAGTTAAAAATCAATTTCTGTCAGCTGCAGGGATGAGAGGGAGGATGACTTTCTCTCTGCAACGACACACAGAAACATTAAATGAAATAGATGAAATATACTGAGGCAAAGCCGGGTCTTTCTGCTAGTCATATATAAAAAGGAATACTATAACCCTCCTATTATTCAGGTGTATGCAGCGCTTCTCTAAAGTACCTGCGCATAATCATTTATCCTGTGCCCCCAGTCTGTTCTGTATCCCACTCCACTATAGATCTTATAGGGAACCTGTCACGTCAGGAACACATATAAATCTGCCAGCATTACCTTATATTAGCCCCCAGTCTGTTCCTATTATGGTTTTGATGTGGTAGTCGGATGGTTAATAGCTGATAAAAACGCTCTTTTAAACACCATGAGCGCTGTCTTTCAGCTCATCTTCAAGTCAAGGGGGCAGTGGCTTCCTTGCTTCAAGTCAAGGAAACCACACCTTCTAACCGTCCCCTCTCTTCTGATTGACATACTGCCTTGCGTCCGGCTCAGGAAGCAGAAAGTATAGTGAGCGCTCTCGCTCTCAATGGCCGGCGCATGTGCAGTGCGCCCTCTTGAACCGGGCACGCAGCGGGAGATGGATATGGAAGCGCACCTTACAACAGAGCGCACCCTGCATTCAGTGCTGCCGGACGCAAGGCAGTATGTCAATCAGAAGAGAGGGGACGGTTAGGGGGCGTGGTTTCCTTGACTTGAATAAAAGAAGCCACTGCCCCCTTCACTTGATGCTGAGCTGAAAGACAGCGCTCAGGGTATTTAAAAGAGCGTTTTTATCAACTATTAACCATCCGACTACCACATCAAAACCATTAATAGGAACAGACTGGGGGCTACTATAAGGTAATGCTGTCAGGTTTATATGTGTTCCTGATGTGACATGTTCCCTTTAAACAGTTGATGGTAGTGAACTGCAAGGAAGAATATCCTCTTCAGCTCACCTCATACAGGTTCAGCTCCAGCCGGTAGCTGGAATGCTCAGCTAAAGCCGACAAGTGTTCTCCGAAAAGCTTTGTGTGGATACACTCTAGGTATGGACTCTTTTATGGATCAAAACACCTTCAACGCGTTTCAGAAAGCACAGATTATTTCATCAGGGATGGGGCTTGAATCCATGCTGTGTCTTTAAATAAATTTAGTGTTCCCAGATTGGCTGCACTTTAATTGAGCATAATACAGTACTCTCTTGATGCATACAAAAATTGCCTGACAAATTTTGCAAACTCTTTTACACAAACCTTCCTCTACAGTCTTCATAGAAAAAAACATAATGTGAAGAGGATCATTAAGAATTATTAAGAGCAAATAATTTGATCTCCTGATTTAATCCAAGGGGTGCTAGGCAGTTTAGCTGATATATCCATTTACTGTCAGCCCATGGCATGTGTTTAATAAAATCACCCCCAAATTGTACTAGTAGCTTATTTTCGTGCATCATTTTATAAATATCATTTTATTTTTTGAATGTTAAAATGCTTATAATTTTAGAAGCAGTTTTTACAATTTTCAAGAAAATTTCCAAAATTGGCTTTTTCTAGGACCAATTCAAATCACCCGTAAATTGTCTGATTGTAGAAACAACACCATTCAAATTATTCAAAATTGAATTTAGTGTACCTATAACTACATAGCAGGTATTGTTGTGCTTGGGGATAAATTAAGTAACAATGGCCAAATGGTTCGGCTTCCCTCCTGAGCCCTGCCGTGTGCCCACACAGGGGTGGTGCGGTATTCAGGAGAAAATGAGTAAAAAATTGTTAGTGCTTTTTCTCCTGTTAACCCATGTGAAAATGAAACATTTGGGGCTAAAGCAATATTTTATTTGAAAAAATTTAATTTTCCATTTTCATGAGCCAATACCTTTTAGAAAACATCTGTGGGGTGAAAATGCTCACTGCACCCTAGATGCATTCATTGAGGAGTGTAAATTCAAATGTTGGGTCTTTTGAGTGGTGTTTCTTATGTTTTGCAAGCTCAAGGCCCTGCAAACCTGACAGGGTGCCTGAAAACATCCTGATAAACTCATGACCCAAATTCCATAAAGTGCACCGTAATTTTTGTGGACTGTTTTTGAGTCAGTTAGCACACTACAGCAATACATTGGATAACTCTATAAACTGCAGAATCAGAGCAATAAATATGGTTTGTCGACCATTCATTGTGCTATATTAAAAAGTAATCAGAGATGACGTCCCCACATGTGCCCAGTGTGATCTTGTGGTGAAGTCATCACTAGGTATGAGTGAACCGAACCGTAACGAACCAGATTCGTTACGAACTTTCCCAAAAGTTCGGTTCGTCACCGAACCGAATTTTGAGAAAGTTCGTAACGAATCTGGTTAAAATAACGGCGACGCAAAATATACGCATATTTATTGAGAATGTACGCTAATGCGTACAAATTCAGTTAAGTAGCGTACAATTGACAACGCTACACTGTATGTTCGTTACTTGAGTAGGAATGTTCGCAGACGCAGTGTATGCGTACGCTAATGCGTACATATTAAGTTAAGTAGCGTACAATTGACAACGCTACACTGTATGTTCGTTACTTGAGTAGGAATGTTCGCAGGCGCAGTGTATGAGTATGCTAATGCGTACATATTCAGTTAAGTAGGGCACCTTTGTCAACATTACACTGTATGTTCGTTATTTATATGTAAATTCTCAAATATGCGTATATTTTGCGTCGCCATTGTTGAAGTCACTAGCAACTGCAAGTAAACAAAACTATACCCTACCAGACTCCCATTATTGTAGAAGCAATTATTCAGCCGTTATAGCAAGGTTCGTTTTAGGTTCGGTTCGTACGAATCCGAAATTCAAGAAAGTTCGCCGAAGCGAACCGAACCGAACTTTTCAAAAGTTCGCTCATCCCTAGTCATCACGATTGCCACAGGTCCTTTGGCGGGTTTTCTTCAATCAAGATGGGAGTGGATGGCCTCTCTGTGATCAAGTGGATGAGGTGAGTATAATTTTTTTTTTCAGCCACCATTTTAGGAAAAATTGATTGGTTAGGCCTTGTTCACACATCAGTTATTTGATCAGTTATTTCCATCAGTTATTGTGAGCCAAAACCAGGATCGGGTCAAAACCACAGAACAGGAGCAGATCATTCCATTATACATGATATCTGTGTAGCCTCCACTCTTGGTTTTGGCTCGCAATAAGGCTACATTCACACGTCCGTATGTGTGCGGATCATCCTGGGTCCCGAAAAAATGCGGACATTGCAGTTTTTTTGCGGATCCGTTGTTCCGCAAAAAGCTCAGTTTTTCCAGGACATCCGTTCCATTTTTCTGTAAAAAACGGAAAGGATGTATCCATATGTCATCCGTTTTTTGCGGATCCGCAAAGAACGGAAGGATGAATAACATCTTTTTTTTTCAGCCCTCCTGGAATGGAATCCGCAAATACAGATGACATGCGGATGCCTTTCCGCATGTCTTCCGCATTTTTTGCGGATCCATAGACTTTTGTTGTGCTACGGACCGCAATTCGGGAGAAAAGTAGGACAGGAGGATTTCTGTTTGCGGATCCGCAAAACGGAACGGAACAGATTAACGGATGCGGACAACATACGGTGCAATGTACGCAGATTATCAGGACCCATTGAAATGAATAGATCCGCAAAATATCCGCAAAAACCGTCCGCAATTGTGGAACGGATGCGGATAGGTTGCGGATGTTTTAAACGGACGTGTGAATGTAGCCTAACTGATGGAAATAACTGATCAAATAACTGATATGTGAACAAGGCCTAACCATGAAGTGCAAAGAAATTCAGCTTTGTGGCAAATAAAATTTTTCCTGAAATTCGGAAAAAAGGCAGCTTTGGATACTTTGATTCACTCAATACTAGTTATAAGCCTTCTTCCCTCTAATAAAATTATATTTTCAAAATGATCAACAACATTATACTGAATTACAGTGAAGGTTAATTGTTAATCACTGACCTTTGTTGTGAAGATCTAGCCACTTTCAGTACCGAGCCACTTTTCACCTTAAATCCCAGGCCGATTTGCAAATGTGTCACTTTATGTGGTAATAACTAGAGATGAGCGAGTAGTGTTCGATCGAGCTGGTATTCGATCGAATACTACGATATTCGGCGTACTCGATTTTGTTCGAGTATAACGGCGATGGCGCACTTAGAATTCGTTTCCCCTCCCACCTTCCCTGGCGCTCTTTTTCCACCAATCACCATGCAGGGGGGGTATGACAGGCACGCTGAGCACGCTGGCAGCGCGAAAACAGCGTCTACATGCATTGGCTGGAAAAACCATGTGACCTCGAATATTAAAAACTCAGCTCTTCCTGCTCGTACGCATATGCTGCGTGAACTTAGTCAGGGACAGAGGCTGGAGAAGGGAGAGACAGATTTTAGCTGTTGGACAGGCAGGAGCGTGATTAAAAGCCCTTATCAGGGCTACTACAGTGGACTTCAGTGATAGCTTACTACAATATAGACTTTACAGAGAACGGCTGCTGTATTCAGGGATAGCTGCTGGAGTAGGGACAGAGAGAGGCATTAGTGGTGTATTAGGTGCTCTGCTACATACCAAACTATATTTGGCACTACTGCTGTGTACCTTGAAAAATACAATATATAGGCCTTATAACTGGCAACTGTACTGTGCGTTCTCTTGCAAAGTAATTTCTCATAACTGGTGTTCATACACACCGTCTGATCACTTAATACACTGCTGTGTACCTTGAAAAATACAATATATAGGCCTTAACTGGCAACTGTACTGTGCGTTCTCTTGCAAAGTAATTTCTCATAACTGGTGTTCATACACACCGTCTGATCACTTAATACACGGCTGTGTACCTTGAAAAATACAATATATAGGCCTTATAACTGGCAACTGTACTGTGCGTTCTCTTGCAAAGTAATTTCTCATAACTGGTGTTCATACACACCGTCTGATCACTTAATACACTGCTGTGTACCTTGAAAAATACAATATATAGGCCTTAACTGGCAACTGTACTGTGCGTTCTCTTGCAAAGTAATTTCTCATAACTGGTGTTCATACACACCGTCTGATCACTTAATACACTGCTGTGTACCTTGAAAAATACAATATATAGGCCTTAACTGGCAACTGTACTGTGCGTTCTCTTGCAAAGTAATTTCTCATAACTGGTGTTCATACACACCGTCTGATCACTTAATACACTGCTGTGTACCTTGAAAAATACAATATATAGGCCTTAACTGGCAACTGTACTGTGCGTTCTCTTGCAAAGTAATTTCTCATAACTGGTGTTCATACACACCGTCTGATCACTTAATACACGGCTGTGTACCTTGAAAAATACAATATATAGGCCTTATAACTGGCAACTGTACTGTGCGTTCTCTTGCAAAGTAATTTCTCATAACTGGTGTTCATACACACCGTCTGATCACTTAATACACGGCTGTGTACCTTGAAAAATACAATATATAGGCCTTATAACTGGCAACTGTACTGTGCGTTCTCTTGCAAAGTAATTTCTCATAACTGGTGTTCATACACACCGTCTGATCACTTAATACACTGCTGTGTACCTTGAAAAATACAATATATAGGCCTTAACTGGCAACTGTACTGTGCGTTCTCTTGCAAAGTAATTTCTCATAACTGGTGTTCATACACACCGTCTGATCACTTAATACACGGCTGTGTACCTTGAAAAATACAATATATAGGCCTTATAACTGGCAACTGTACTGTGCGTTCTCTTGCAAAGTAATTTCTCATAACTGGTGTTCATACACACCGTCTGATCACTTAATACACTGCTGTGTACCTTGAAAAATACAATATATAGGCCTTATAACTGGCAACTGTACTGTGCGTTCTCTTGCAAAGTAATTTCTCATAACTGGTGTTCATACACACCGTCTGATCACTTAATACACTGCTGTGTACCTTGAAAAATACAATATATAGGCCTTAACTGGCAACTGTACTGTGCGTTCTCTTGCAAAGTAATTTCTCATAACTGGTGTTCATACACACCGTCTGATCACTTAATACACGGCTGTGTACCTTGAAAAATACAATATATAGGCCTTATAACTGGCAACTGTACTGTGCGTTCTCTTGCAAAGTAATTTCTCATAACTGGTGTTCATACACACCGTCTGATCACTTAATAAAAGGCCTGTGTACCTTGAAAAATACAATATATAGGCCTTATAACTGGCAACTGTACTGTGCGTTCTCTTGCAAAGTAATTTCTCATAACTGGTGTTCATACACACCGTCTGATCACTTAATAAAAGGCCTGTGTACCTTGAAAAATACAATATATAGGCCTTATAACTGGCAACTGTACTGTGCGTTCTCTTGCAAAGTAATTTCTCATAACTGGTGTTCATACACACCGTCTGATCACTTAATACACTGCTGTGTACCTTGAAAAATACAATATATAGGCCTTAACTGGCAACTGTACTGTGCGTTCTCTTGCAAAGTAATTTCTCATAACTGGTGTTCATACACACCGTCTGATCACTTAATACACTGCTGTGTACCTTGAAAAATACAATATATAGGCCTTAACTGGCAACTGTACTGTGCGTTCTCTTGCAAAGTAATTTCTCATAACTGGTGTTCATACACACCGTCTGATCACTTAATACACGGCTGTGTACCTTGAAAAATACAATATATAGGCCTTATAACTGGCAACTGTACTGTGCGTTCTCTTGCAAAGTAATTTCTCATAACTGGTGTTCATACACACCGTCTGATCACTTAATACACTGCTGTGTACCTTGAAAAATACAATATATAGGCCTTAACTGGCAACTGTACTGTGCGTTCTCTTGCAAACTAATTTCACGGCTGTGAAGGCAAAATATTGTAACCAAAAAAAAATAAAATGCGGAGGGGGGCTAGCGGAATAGGACGTGGACGTGGACGAGGACGGGGGCGCGGAAATGCTGTTGGGGGCCTTGTTGAAGCCAGTGGGGATACAATGTGTGCTGGTGAGGATCAGCCAGGATCCCGCTCATCCAGAATCCCTGCCTTTATGGGACAGTTAAGCAGGGGGCGGGTTACACCGCTGTTGAGGCCTGAGCAGGTTGAACAGGTGGTGCAATGGATAGCCGATAGCGCTTCCACACAGTTGTCCACCAGCCAGTCATCCACACAGTCTCACTCTGACCCTCCTTCCTCCACACCTGGCCAAGAGTCATCCCACCATTGACCCCTCCCAGGAGCTCTTTTCGGGTCCTTTTTCAGATGTGCCGGAAGAATCCCAGGAGCTAGCAGAGGAATTTGTTTGTAGTGATGCCCAAACCCTTGAGTTTTCGCCATCTCCTGCTGATGTGGACCCTGAGCCAGCATCTGTTATCATGAGCGATGATGATGATGAGACGCAGTTGCCATCAAGGGAGGCTGTTGGAATGTCCAGTGGGCAGGAGGAGGAGCAGAGTGAGGAAGTGGAAGAGGAGCTGGTGGATGACGAAATGACCGACCCCACTTGGCCAGGGGTGATGTCCAGCGAGGAAAGCAGTGGAGAGGTGGTGGTCTGCGCAGCACCGAAAAAGGCAGCAAGAGGCAGAGGGATGTCCACAGGCAGAGGGATGTCCACAGGCAGAGGGATGTCCACAGGCAGAGGGATGTCCACAGGCAGAGGCATGTCCACAGGCAGAGGGATGTCCACAGGCAGAGGGATGGCCACAGGCAGAGGACAGTTCAGACAGAGAAGTGAGGCCACAGCCAGCAGGGCCGAAGCTGTTCCCGGCAGCGGCCAGTCGCGCGAAGCTCCCCCATCGAGGCCTCGTACTTCTGTGGTGTGGAGATATTTTAATGTTTGTGCGGATGACAAACTGAGCGCGGTTTGCACACTCTGCCACTCAAAACTGAGTAGGGGCTCTGAGAAGAGCAATCTGACCACCTCAGGCATGCGGCGTCACTTGGATTCAAGCACTGGGCTGAGTGGGAGAGAGCAAACGCAATACAAACTGCGCCCGGTCTTGCTGCCACTGCCTCTTCCCCTTTGTTGTGTGCTGCCACTGCGGTCCAGACCTCCAGCCAGGACACCTCCACATCTGCCTCTGCCTCTGCCTCTGCTACTTTGGGGCCTTCTCCTTCAGCCTCCCCTTCCCCCGCCTCTTCGCCTGCACCTTCACACTCCTCGTCCCAACAACTGTCCATCTCGCAGGCGTTCGACCGCAGGCGGAAGTACGCCTCGAGTCACCCCCAAGCCCAAGCCTTAAACTGCCACATCTCCAAACTGCTGGCCCTGGAGATGTTGCCGTTTAGGCTTGTGGAGACGCAGGCCTTCCGCGACCTGATGGCGGCTGCCGCACCTCGCTATTCCGTCCCCAGCCGCCACTACTTTTCCCGGAGTGCCGTCCCCGCCCTGCACCAGCACGTGTCGCGTAACATCAGGCGGGCCCTGAGGTACGCAGTCAGCGCAAAGGTCCACTTGACCACCGACTCATGGACAAGCGCTTGCGGCCAGGGACGATACATTTCTTTGACGGCACACTGGGTGAATGTAGTGGAGGCGGGGACGGGGTCGCAAACAGAGACGGCCTACCTACCACCCCCGCCCAAGATTGCCAGCATGGGTTCTGATAAACCCCCTCCTCCTCCTCCTCCTCCTCCTCCTCCTCCTGTGCCTTAACATCGCCCTCAGCCGCTAGCTGGAAGCGTTGCAGCACTGGCGCGGGGAGACGTCAGCAGGCGGTGCTTAAGCTCATCAGCTTGGGCGACAGGAAGCACAGCGCCCCAGAGGTGAGGGACGCCATACTGCAGCAGACGGAGATGTGGCTGTCGCCGCTGCAGCTAGGACCAGGCATGGTCGTGTGCGATAACGGCCGTAACCTGGTGGCGGCTCTGGAGCTTGCCGAACTCAATCACGTACCATGCCTGGCCCACGTTTTTAATCTGGTAGTCCAAAAATTTCTAAAGACTTACCCCAACCTGGCAGAGCTACTGGTGAAAGTGCGGCGCTTGTGCGCACACTTTCGGAAGTCAACTGTAGCTGCTGCTAGCTTAAAAAAACTCCAGCAACGCCTCCATTTGCCTCAACATCGGCTGTTGTGCGACCTGCCGACTCGCTGGAATTCCACCTATTCCATGTTGGCCAGGGTGTGTGAGCAGCAGAGAGCATTGATGGAGTACCAGATTAATAATCCACGCGTGCCTCCAACTCAGCTCCCTCAGTTTGCCAACCACGAGTGGCCATGGATGGCAGACGTATGCGATGTACTGCGTATCTTTGAGGAGTCCACCAAGAAGGTCAGCAGCGAGGACGCTATAGTGAGCGTAACCATCCCGCTCCTATGCGTCCTTAAAGAATCCCTCATCGCAATAAGGGAGAACGCATTGCACGCAGAGGAGACGGGGGTAGGAGGAGACGCAACGGAGCTACACAGTCAGACCACACTTTTGTCTGCTTCACGGTGGCAGTTGCAGGAGGAGGAGGATGAGGAGGAGGAGGACGACGTGGAGGTGGCTGTGGAAGAGGAGGAGGATGCTGGCGGCGAGGGTAGCAGTCAGGCTGTGCGCGTCCCATTGGTTCAGCGCGGATGGGGCGGAGAGGAGGCGGAAGAGGAAGAGGAGGAAATGGCAAGTGATCCTTCTGGTGGGGGCAGTGACGTCATGCCTATTCAGAGTCTGGCACACATGGCTGACTTCATGCTGGGCTGCTTTTCCCGGGACACACGTGTTGTCCGGATAGTGGAGAACAAACTGTACTGGGTCTTCGCAATCCTGGACCCCCGGTATAAAGATAACGTCTCCTCTTTTATTCCGGTAGAGGAGAGGACGAATCGATTGCTGGAATACCAGAGGGAACTCGTGCAGAACATGATGGAGATTTTCCCACCCAGCATCGCTGGCGGCAGAGAGGAGAGGGTCTCCCAGAGTCCCTCAACATCGATCAGGCCCACAGCCACCAGGGGAACACTCTCCAAGGTGTGGGACACGTTCATGGCACCCCCTCGTGCAACTTCCATCACTGCGGGGCCCGCTATCAGCAGGAGGGACAAGTATCGGCGGATGTTGCGGGAGTACCTGGCAGACCGTAACCCTGTCCTCCCCGATCCCTCGGCGTCCTACACTTACTGGGTCTCCAAGTTGGACACGTGGCTGGAACTGTCCCTGTACGCCTTGGAGGTGCTTGCCTGCCCTGCCGCCAGCGTGCTATCAGAAAGGGTGTTCAGCGCTGCCGGGGGCATTATCACCGATAAGCGCAGCCGCCTGTCAACCGACAGTGCCGACAGGCTGACGCTAATCAAAATGAGCAGCAAGTGGATTGACCCGGACTTTGCTTCTCCAACCGTGGAAAGCAGCCAAAGTAAAGTGCCATATGTATGAAGTGCCATTTCCTCCTCCTCCTCCTCCTTAACCGCCGTAGAATTGCTCCGTAAATAAGAACAATTTATATATTTATGGCTCACCTCTTGGGCCTGCGCTAAATGTTTAAGAGGTCTCACCTCTTGGGCCTCCACATAATTTTTAACGGGTCTCCCCTCTTGGGCCACCACATAATTTTTAAGAGGTCTCACCTCTTGGGCCTCCACAAAAGGTTTAACACGTCTCACCTCTTGGCCTCCACAAAATGTTTAACAGGTCTCACCTCTTGGGCCTCCACATAATTTTTAAACGGGTCTCCCCTCTTGGGCCACCACATAATTTTTAAGAGGTCTCACCTCTTGGGCCACACATAATTTTTAAGAGGTCTCACCTCTTGGGCCTCCACAAAAGGTAAATAAATTATAAATTATTAATTTTGGTAACATTCTCATTTTAA
>ONZH01018114.1:0-105727 GCA_900303285.1 Rhinella marina
TTCCCTGAACTTCCCTCCCCTTCCCTCCCTTCCCCCCCCTGTCCTACCCCCCTCCACCCTCCCTTTTCTTTTATTGTAATGCTACCTACCACTTTGGTATATGACACACCTATGCTTGTTTGTATGCTTATACTTTGCTTTATTTTAAATAAAGAATATTTAAAAAAAAATTTAGAATTGGTAAATGTTTTTTCACAATTTTAGATATCTCATGATATTCCTCACTATACCTTGTTGTAAATGTCAGTCAGTTGGAAATGTTTTTTTAAAGTCAGATTTCACACTAAGCGATTTACAATCTGACTTTGCAGATGCAGTGGAATTTCATGATACCCCCCAGTGTTTGCTGGATTTCAAAGAATTGGCACATATTTCATCACTCCAGGAAATGCGGTCTGAACAGAGGTCTATAAATTCTGCTACTGCATTTAAAACATACAATAGGGATTTTTACCCAATTCAATCCAGGTCCCCTGCATTAGACCGCTTCCAGGAGTTGGTTGAAAAAGATTTATGTGAGTTACATGATAAAACTAAAATATATCAGAAAAACACAGTGTATAGAAAAAATAACATGTCTAACATGTCTAAGCATGTCCTTCTCCCTGGCTGTGCCGCGATCCAATCACATCGGAGAGCGTCACAGCCAAGGAGTTTTTTTCTCCCTGGCTGCGACGCTCTCCGATATGATTGGATCGCGGCATAGCCAGGCAGGGCCGCTTTATTCATAGGGCATATTGTGCATCTGCACCGGGCCCACCAATAGGTCACGTGGGGGGGGCCCCCTTACAACCGGCCGGTATGCGTGTGCAGGGCTGCCGATAGGGCAGTACAACTGGTACTGCCCTATGGGGCCCGGACTCTAGGACACTGGGGGGGGGCCCGGCCGGTGGGCCGCAGACAGTGCGGTCTGTGCCGCACGATAATGAGTGGAGTGGAGGGGCCGGGGGCCGCTGGCTAAGTGCGCAGTGCGCACAGTTCTTTAATGCTTACCCTGCCGCTGGCGTCGGTCTCCGACTCCTGGCTGCGCGCTTCCTCCTGGGCTGGCTGTGTGATCCCGCGAGATCCAGCGCTGGGTCACAGGTCTCGCGGGATCACACACTGCAGGAGAAGAAGGCGCGCGCAGGAGAAGGAGAAGAAGACCGGAACAGCTTTTTGTAAGTATTTTTTGTGGCTGGGGCCCCCGGGGGGGGGGTGGTTTGGCTGACCTGAGGTCTGATGGGGGCAGAAATGGCTGACCTGAGGTCTGATGGGGGCAGAAATGGCTGACCTGAGGTCTGATGGATGGGGGCACAAGAGCTGACCTGAGGTCTGATGGGGCACATTAAGCTGACCTGAGGTCTGATGGGGGCACAAGACGCTGATCTGAGGTCTGATGGGGCACAAGACCCTAATCTGAGGTCTGATGGGGGCACAAG
Organism: Rhinella marina; assembly: GCA_900303285.1. Taxonomy (NCBI): domain Eukaryota; kingdom Metazoa; phylum Chordata; class Amphibia; order Anura; family Bufonidae; genus Rhinella; species Rhinella marina. The sequence continues at coordinate 1,419 of ONZH01018114.1, forward strand.
ATCTGACCTGAGGTCTGATGGGGCACAAGACGCTGACCTGAGGTCTGATGGGGCACAAGACGCTGACCTGAGGTCTGATGGGGCACAAGAGCTGACCTGAGGTCTGATGGGGCACATTAAGCTGACCTGAGGTCTGATGGGGGCACAAGACGCTATTTGAGGTCTGATGGGGGCTCAAGACGCTGACCCGAGGTCTGATGGGGGCACGATACGCCGACCTGAGGTCTGATGGGGGCACGAGACGCTGATCTGAGGTCTGATTGGGCCACGAGACGCCGATCCCTGTACTGTGACATCACTGTGTTTATTATCTCTGTACGGTGACATCACTGTGTTTATTATCCCTGTACAGTGACATCACTGTGTTTATTATCCCTGTACTGTGACATCACTGGTGTTTATTATCTCTGTACTGTGACATCACTGTGTTTATTATCTCTGTACGGTGACATCACTGTGTTTATTATCCCTGTACTGTGACATCGCTGTGTTTATTATCTCTGTACGGTGACATCACTGTGTTTATTATCCCTGTACTGTGACATCACTGTGTTTATTATCTCTGTACTGTGACATCACTGTGTTTATTATCTCTGTACTGTGACATCACTGTGTTTATTATCTCTGTACTGTGACATCACTGTGTTTATTATCTCTGTACGGTGACATCACTGTGTTTATTATCCCTGTACACTGACATTGCTGTGTTTATTATCTCTGTACTGTGACATCACTGTGTTTATTATCCCTGTACAGTGACATCGCTGTGTGTATTATCCCTGTACTGTGACATCGTTGTGTGTATTATCCCACTGCAGGAAGAGGTAAGTGGTCTGTGTTTGTGTGTTTGTTTTGTTAGCCCCATCCGTTGCTCACTCCTATTTATTTCCAATAACTGTCCATAGGTATCCTACATTATGGACATTGGGAACGGAGACCAAGCCAGCTATTTGGAATTAAATAGCTTTGGGCCTGACAACCCCTTAGCCCCGGTCCCAACCTGATAAATAGCCCTGAAGCCTGCTCTTTGCAGCTGAAGCTTAAGCTGTGACTCACAGGTCCTTCTGTCTGTGAGGAGAATACTCCATGGAGGTCTCCTAGTCAAACAAGCGGGCCTCCAGGGGTTTCCTCCTTAGTGGCAAGAGGACCTTTTGCTCACCATTTGGTCCATCTCAGTTTCCCCCTCCCCCTCCCACCTGCTCCACAGTCACCAGTCTTCTTTCTAATGTCATGCAGGGTTGGTGGTAGTTTCCCGGATCCACATCTGAGGACACTAGTGCGACCTGGTCGCAGGCTTTGCAGGTTCTTCTGCCTCCCATGAGGAAACCCTGTGAAGGCTTTCTAGTAAACTAGCAAGCCTCCACAGAGTTTCCTTATCAGAGGCAGAAAAACCTGCAAAACCTATGGGAGCTTTAGGAGGGAAGGGAAGAAACTGAAGTGGCCTGAATGGCAAGCAAAGATCCTTGTGCCTGTGTGGAAAAAAGCCCATTGAGGTCTGCTAGTCAAACAAGCAGGCCCCCATGGGGTTTTCTCCTGCCAGGCACAAGGACCTTTGCTCTCCATTTAGGCCACCTCAGTTTCGCCCCTCCCAAAGACTTTGAAGGTTTTTCTGCCTCTGATGACAAAACCCTGTAGAGTTTATTAGAAGGCCTCCACAGGGTTTCCTCATCAGAGGCAGAAGAATCTGCAAATCCTGCGACTGCGACTCACTAGTGTCTTCGGACGTGGATCCTGGAAACTACCACTGACCCTGCATGACATTAGAAGGGAGACCGGAGACTGTGGAGCAGGTGGGAGGGGGAAACTGAGATGGCCCAAACGGTGAGCAAAGGTCCACCTGCCACTGAGGAGGAAACCCCTGGAATGCTGCTTGGAAACCTCCATGGAATATTCTCCTCACAGGCAAAAGACCCTTTTAGTCACAGCTGATGCTGCAGCTGCAAAGAAAAGGATTGAGGGCTATTTATTAGGGTGGGACCAGGGCTTGAGGGTTGTCAGACCCAGAACTATTTACTTCTAAATAGATGGCCTGGGCTCCATTCTGAATGTCCTAGGGGCGGTTATTTAGAAGTAAATAGGAGTAAGCAGGCAGAGACGGACGGGGCTAGGCTAGATCTGCCTAGCAACACTAAAGATAGGGGGGGGATGCAAGTTTAGAGCAAATTATCTCCTAAAGTTACATAGAGACCATTAACAAAAATAGACAGACATAAAATCACCAGAATGAATTAAAAGTAAAAAATAAAAAAAAAGACAGTTACACTGCAAAGGAGTATTCTGGAGAGAATATTCCTATCCCCTACGTGTCAGATTGCATAGGGTCCGACATTTCTGACCTCATGTGGTCAGTAGAAGGGGGCCAGAAAACCTGTTCTAGACAATGACCCACAGTCTTTAATGTATATTATTTAATTGTGTGTAAACAGTTCCTGCCAGATCATTTTCCCGCCTCTGCCCTCATGTGCCCCTAAACATTCCATGTTTTGAGGATTCCTTTACTGTAACATGCCACACATGGGTGAGTTTCATGCATGTGAACAGTGTGAATACTCTAAACATGGCCTGTTGGGGGTGTATGAGGTCCTGAATTGGCATTGGCAAACACTAACAGGAAGGATCCAGTACATGGATCTAAGAGACAGGTTTTTAGGTGACTACATTGGTCAATATACCTAATACTGTTAAAACCTTCTTTGGCATCTTAACGTTGTGAATTTGTTATTTGGCTGTAAGTAGTTTAGAAACAATTGCTTTTTCCCTTCTGGAAAAAAAACAGACCCACAGTCTTTAATGTCTATTATTTAATTCTGTGTAAACAGTTCCTGCCAGATCATTTTTCCGCCTCTGCCCTCATGTGCCCCTAAACATGCCATGTTTTGAGGATTCCTTTACTGTAACATGCCACACATGGGTGAGTTTCATGCATGTGAACAGTGTGAATCCTCTAAACATGGCCTATTGGGGGTGTATGAGGTCTTAGGTTGGCACTAACTGGAAAAACAGTGGCTACATTGACCAGGTTGTTCCCTTTCAGATGCTGTGTTGTGGTGGTTTATATAATAATTTTGCACTATTTGGCATTTGTTCCTGCCAGATCATTTTTCCGCCTCTGCCCTCATGTGCCCCTAAACATGCCATGTTTTGAGGATTCCCTTACTGTAACATGCCACACATGGGTGAGTTTCATGCATGTAAACAGTATGAATCCTCTAAACATGGCCTGTTGGGGGTGTATGAGGTCTTAGGTTGGCACTAACTGGAAAAACAGTGGCTACATTGGCCAGGTTGTTCCCTTTCAGGTGCTGTGTTGTAATAGTTTACATGATAATTTTGCACTATTTGGTATTTAGTCTACAGTCATTCTCTTGTGTTCTTTGTAAATGATTTTTCTGATTTACTTAATAATAATGTATGTTAAAAAAAAAAGATGTCGTGTTTTATTGACATTTATGTTGAATGTACTTAATGGATGGGGGTGGCGGGGGGCACTCTTGATCTTTGCACTGGGCCCACCAATGTCTTAAAACGGCCCTGCAGCCAGGGAGAAGTAGATGCCCATTGAGAAACCTTGGTGTCTCCTCCTCCCTGTTCCGATGCTCAGTATTAACATATTGAGCAGGAAAAATACAGGGGGCGCAGCGGGGCGCAGGTGCGTTATTTTGAAGAACGGTCACGGGTGGCAGCATCAGCGGGGGGTACCTGCCCAGTAAAGGTATTTAGCTACTGTAAAATAAAAGCATGAAAGGTCCTCTTTAAGTTGTTTGTAGCATTCTAGTGTCAAAAAGAATATGTATGGATAACGGCAGACGTGGTGTCCTTGTACACAAATATACCACATGACCTCGTGCTGGTAGCTTTACAGTGGTTTCTGTCGGTCTACAGTCAATACACAGAGACACTCCAGGAGTTTGTCTATCTATTGGTTTTTTATTGCAGCATAATTTGTTTATGTTTAATGGACAATTTTATCTTCAAACTTCAGAAGTTTCAATGGGGGCAAAATTTTCCCCATCCTTAGCAAATATTTTTATGGCATGGTGGGAGAAACACTATTTATATACATGTTTCAGCTGCTTGCGGTGGTATGGGTGCTACATCGACGATCTGGTCTTTGTATGGTCAGGCGATGTGGCGCTCATACCTTCGTTTGACATGTTTTTGAACCAAGGTGTCCCTTCACTTAAATTTAGTTTACAGTACAATAATCGCACTGTTTGCTTTTTCGATCTGTGTTTGACTGTGGACTTTAATGATTCTGCTGTATATACTACCACCTTCAGAAAGGAAACAGCTGGCAATACAACCCTGTTGGCAACTTCTTGTAATCCATCTCATGTAACCAGAAATATTCCTCGGGGTGAAATGTTTAGAGCTAGGCAAAATTGTTCAAATGATGCTTTGTTCCTGCAGGAGGCTGATAGAATCAGCCATAGATTGCAATGCAGGTCGTATTCATCACAGTCTATGCAAGCTGCGGGTGCTTGGGCGCTATCCCCAAATAGAGAAAATTTGGCGTTTCCAAAGAAAAATGTTGCTAAGAAAAATAAAATAAAAATCTAATGTAAAAAGAACAACAAGTCACATTTACAACAAGGTATAGTGAAGAATATCATGAGATATGTAAAATTGTGAAAAAACATTTACTAATTCTACCAATTCTGCTATTGATATGTTTTTATTTTTTGTATATCACACTGTTGTTTATCAGCACTAAAAGGAAGAAAAAAATAAAAAAATATATATTTTTTGATCATTGGTTTTAGTCCATGCCTGTGTAACATGTGACTCCAATTAGGAGTGTGATGGGTTGTTCACAGATATATAGGGAAGGTCATTTGAAATATAATTTGTCATGAGTAAGGACCAAAATTGTGGGGTCCAAAACGTGGAGACATATACTGTAATCCTGATGGATTTTACAGCTTGAAATAAAGAAGTTGTCATTTAAGGAGCTGAACTTTTTCTTTGTTTTCATGGGACATATTCAGTCATGTTCCATCAAGTATACATGGAGATTCCTGGTATGGTGAGCAGATAAGAGATTAAGGCAGCATTACTGTAATTGCTTAGATGGACACAGAAAGGCTGCTCAACTGAAACAGCAGCTGGTGCTATTCTAACATTCCTGCAATATCTGGAGATATGCGATTTTTTAACCTCTTAACTCACTCCTCCCTTTTCTCTCTCCCTCTCAGTCCACTGCCTCAGCCCAAACAAATGTTTATAATGTCTCTTTAACTGGAATCCTCTATAATCTATGGCTACGATGATTAAAGGGAGTCTTTCACCTGTTTTTCACCAATATAACAGCAGTGCCCCAGAGAAGATTGCAGACACATCCCAGACATACCTGTCTGCACTTTGTGTCTGTATTACATGTCAAGGAAAAGCACTTTTATTCTGCTGGAAAACAGCTCCCAAGTGCCCAGCTCTGCTGCTGCAAGTGATCAAAGCAAACCAGACTGAAGAGGGTAGGGCTGCTTTAGCTGCTCATATCTTGGGATTGGTAGCAGATAGAAAAATGGTTCTGCCCTTCTATGAAAGCTGGAATTCCAAGCTTTAAAATTATACCAAAATCATTATATCCAGTATATCAGAAGATATAGCTGTTAGAAATCGAGTCAGAAGAGAAAGCTGTTTTTAGTTTCACTTTTAGCTGAGCACTTGGGAGCTGTTTTCCAGCAGAATAAAAGTGCTTTTTCTGAACATGTAATACAGGCACACAGTGCACATAGGTATGTCTGGGATGTGTCTGCAATCTTCTCTGGGGCACTACTGTTAGTTATATAGGTGAAAAACAGGTGAAAGACTCCCTTTAACCTCCGGCACTCCAGCTGTGGTAAAAACCACAACTCCCAAGATGCACAGTTGCTTGGCTGTTCTCAGAACTCAATAGAAATGAATAGAGTGTGCTGGGAGTTGTAGTTTCACCACAGCTGGAGCACTGGAGGTTAGCCATCCCTGATCTATGTTAGGTGTTCAAACCTCATTGCAGAATTTATGTAAGGAGATTATACATTTAACCCTGTTTTGTTGTCAAAGATACCTGTGCTAAAAGTGATCTCCTTAATTTCCACTGTTCCCAGGCATATCATATTTTCTAAAAGTTATGCCTGTTACCATTGTTATATCTGCTTCCTGTTCCCTGGGTTACAACTTCCATTGTCTGGAGCTCTTTTCCCTAAAGTGAAAGAGATGTAAAAAGCCTTACCAAGATCTCTAGCACAGTATGCTTTTGAAACAAAGCAAAAGAGACAGAAACAACACCTAAGTTTAAAAAAAATGATAGGAGAAAAATATGCTTGTTTTCCTGCATTTCTTATTTTCCATAGGCCTCCAGCCAACATCTGGAGCTAGCATTTTTAGAGAGAAAAAAATGTAGCCAAAAATTAAAGGGGTTGTCCGAGTTATGAAAAAAAAAAAAAAGTATAGTACTGTAAATCTTATGGGCAGCAATATATAACTAAGTTAAGCAAGTTTTAGGCAAAAAAATCTATATTTCTTCATTTCCCTGGTTCTCCTCTGGGCTTTTTTTTTTCTTTTAAATTACTTTTATTAAATACAAAAAAAAATATGACAGATAAACAGTATTCCTCGTATACATAATTAATTATAATAATTCCCCTTTCCTACCCCACCCACCTCCCACCTGAAGAGAAGGGAGAGAGAGAGAAACACAAAAAAAAAAAAAAATTTAACCTTCATAGTATTTTGCTATCTTATTCACCATTTTAACCCACAAACTTAATTCTGGTGCTTTTATATTCATCCATTTTCTTATTATTACGTATCTTCCTAAAAGTAAATACCTAAACACCAATTTTTTTCTTTTTTTTGTCAATCATGATATTTAAATCATCACCCAAAATACATATCAATGGAGAAGGAGGAATTCTTATCTTAAAATCTTCCTCAATTTTTTTTATTATACCTTTCCAGTAATACTCTAGTTCACCACAAGACCATATCATATGAATCATATCAGCGTTCTTTAATTTGCACCTAGGACATTCATCTTCTTTTCTGTAACCAATTTTTTTTAAGAAGCAAGGAGAGATATACAACCTTTGAACTATTTTAAATTGTATCACTTGGTGGTTTTTATTCTCTGAACTCAGATCTATATTTCTATGAATCTTCTTCCATTGAGCGTCCGATATTACACCTATTTCTTTTTGCCATTTCTCCTTACTTCTAAATTCCTCCCTCTCTTCCTTTAAACATAGCAATTCAGCATATATTCTCGACAATCGCTTTCTTACAGGGATCCTTTTTTTTCTTATGGCATTTATGAAACCCTCCTCCTGTGTTACCACGAATGCTTCCCTGTTTTTTGTTTTTTTAATTGCATCTCTCACTTGCAGGTATTCAAACCAAGCATTCGGGGTAACACCATACTCCTGCTGTAACACCGACCATTCTTTAATTATACCCTCCTCCATTATATCTCTAATCTCCAAAATTCCAGATCCAATAAGGTGCTTTACATTCTTAATCTTATATATTTCTTCCAAATTCCTGTTGCACCAAAGAGGGGCGAAATCATATTGATGCTTCCTTTTCTGCAGTTTCTTTATCATTTCCCATGTTTTAATATATGCCTCTTTCATTTTGTCATCCCTAGTCCCCTTTCCACACCTCTCTCCTTCCAGGGTCATAAAGATATCCAAATGAGCACCTTTATATTGTGCTCTCCAATTTTCCATAAATCTATTGTTTTCCCATTCTATTAGGGCCTGCGCTTTAGCTGCCAAATAATACAATTGTAGATCTGGTAACGCTAGACCCCCATTTCTTTTTTTTTTTATCAATAAATCATATTTCGCCCTAACACGTTTCCGCCCCCACAAAAACTTATTAAATATCCCATGTATTTTTTTAAAGATCCCCTCCGAAATCCATGTAGGAGCGGAAACAACTGCATACAGAAAGCTCGGCATCAACATCGATTTCACCATCATAATTCGATCGGCAGTGGCCAGTGGCATTAAATTCCATACCCTAGTTTTTCTATCAGCTTCTTTTAATAATGGTAATATATTCAGCCTCTCATATTGTCCTATCTTGCTGGATATATTTATTCCAAGATATTCAAAGTGTTCATTACATTGGAGAATATTTAAATTCCCCCAAGATCCTGAATACGATGTACACAGTGGCAAGAGGACAGACTTCGTCCAGTTAATTGATAAACCTGAATAGTCCCCAAACAATTGAATAATCTCCATAATCACTCCTAGCTGTTCTTCTGGATCTTCTATAAACAATAAGATATTGTCAGCGTATAGACTTATTTTGTCCCCTGCTCCCCCCAAACCAAATCCCCTGATTCTCTGATCAGCCCAGAGAATAATTGCCAAAGGCTCAATTCCCAAGGCAAATAATAGGGGAGACAGGGGACAACCCTGCCTAGTACCCCTCGACAAAATAAAGGCTGCTGATTCTTTACCATTCACAGTCACTGATGCTGACACATCTCTATACAGCAATTTAACCATTCCTATGTAGTCCTCGCCCAACCCAAACTTTCTCATTATGGCCCAGAGGAATTCCCACTCCATCCTGTCAAACGCCTTTGTGGCGTCCAAAGACAAGATGGAGTGGGAACCCCCCATACGACCAACCTGAATATTATGAAACACCCGAGACAAATTCATCTTTGTATCTCGTCCAGGAATGAAGCCACACTGGTCCGGGTGGATCAGGCTCCCTATTTTTTTTGCCAATCTATTCGCCAGTATTCTGGCAAAAATCTTAACGTCCGCACAGAGTAGTGATATTGGACGGTAAGATTCAACTTCCGTTAGATCTTTCCCTGTTTTTGGTAAAACAATAATTTTGGCTTTTAACATTGAGTCAGGAAGTCTGCCCTCGGCTAAAGCCGAGTGCAGAGTTCTGCCCAACATAGGCCCTAGCACTGTTACAAACCTTTTATAAATCTCCATAGTGAAGCCATCACCACCCGGCACCGAATTGGCCCTCATACCTTTCACTGCTTCTTCAATCTCAACTAAGTCTATCCTTTTCCCCAACTCACTTCTGTCTTCTTCCGTCAGTTTCGGGAATACAATTCCCCCAAGAAAGCTGTTAATTTCAGCCGGTGATTTTTTCAGTTCCGATTGGTACAATCTGGAATAGTAGGAATAAAAGACATCCATGATCCTATTCTCTTCATTTACTATTTGACTTTTTTCATCTTTTATAGCCAATATATCTTTTTTTAGTTGCCTTACAGCCAACATCGACATCAGGCACTTATTTGGCGTGCCCCCCTGAAAATATTTCTGTTTATTCATAAAAAATATCTTATTCCTAGCTTTCTCTCTGATAAGATCATCGTATTCCTGTTGTGCCTCTACCCATTTAGTTTTATATTCCACACTTTGATTTTTTATATATCTTGCCTCTGCCTCTTCTAATTTTCCTTCAACCTCCCGTTCATTCTTTATGAGGCCCCTTTTCTTTTTTTTATTATGAAACTCATGTAACCCCTAAAGAAGGCCTTAAAAGCTTCCGAGACATAGCTATCTTTTGTCGACTCTAAGTTATTCTGAAAAAAAACCTTAATTTCTTCCTCTATTTCTCCATCCTTATCCAACACTGTAAACCAATGGGCATTTATGCTTATTTCCCTCCTGGGACTAACCATTTCTCTAAGAATTTCAACTTTCAATGGGGAGTGGTCTGATATATTCCTTGGGTAATAAGATACATTTCCTATTTTATCTGTAAACTTATTATTGCATAGGACATAGTCTATTCTAGAAAGGGTTTCACTCGTCTTATAACATGAATATGTACACGCATCTGGGTTCCTTTCCCTCCATATATCCATAAAGCCAAATTCCTCACAAAATTTCCCTATGGGTGAATAACTCACTTTGTTAACATATCCCCGAACCCGATATCTATCTTTTAGTTCACTCACCACACAGTTGAAATCCCCCAGTATTAGTGTTACACATTCCTCATACTTCCTACCTAGATAAATCATAATATCCCTAAAGACAGAGGATGAGTACGGCGGTGGTATATACAAAAAAATCAATATACATTCTAATACTCCTAACTAGGGATGAGCGAACCGAACCGTAACGAACCAGATTCGTTACGAACTTTACCGAACGTTCGGTTCGTCCCCGAACCGAACTTTCGTCAAGTTCGTATGAATCAGGTTCGTAAATAAAGTTTACTTTTTCCACAGAATAGACCAGGATACAAGGGATTATTTATTACTCCTACAATCCCTTGTATCCTGGTGTGACCCTCGTGTCAAACCACCCTTTTGGGAGGAGAATGGCCGAGATGGGTTATTATTTTCGTTCGTCCGAACGTTCGTTCGGACGAGCGAACAGAACCGTAACGAACCAGATTCGTTTAAGAACTTTTAAGACGAATCTGGTTAAAATAAAAACGGCACATCAAAACTGTACCGTTTTCACAGAATAGACCAGGATACAAGGGATTATTTATTACTCCTACAATCCCTTGTATCCTGGTGTGACCCTCGTGTCAAACCACCCTTTTGGGAGGAGAATGGCCGAGATGGGTTATTATTTTCGTTCATCCGAACGTTCGTTCGGACGAGCGAACAGAACCGTAACGAACCAGATTCGTTTAAGAACTTTTAAGACGAATCTGGTTAAAATAAAAACGGCACATCAAAACTGTACCGTTTTCACAGAATAGACCAGGATACAAGGGATTATTTATTACTTCTACAATCCCTTGTATCCTGGTGTGACCCTCGTGTCAAACCACCCTTTTGGGAGGAGAATGGCCGAGATGGGTTATTATTTTCGTTCGTCCGAACGTTCGTTCGGACGAGCGAACAGAACCGTAACGAACCAGATTCGTTTAAGAACTTTTAAGACGAATCTGGTTAAAATAAAAACGGCACATCAAATGCGTACATATTCAGTTAAGTAGCGTACCTTTGACAACGCTAGACTGTATGTTCGTTATTTGTGCGGGAATGTTCGCATTAGCGTACGTATTAGTGTAGATTCTCAAATATGCGTATATTCGTTCGTATAAGGTTCGTTTTAGGTTCGGTTCGTACGAATCCGAACTTCAAGAAAGTTCGCCGAAGCGAACCGAACCGAACTTTTCAAAAGTTCGCTCATCCCTACTCCTAACCTCCCATGTAATATAATATATCTACCTTCTAAGTCCTCTTTCTTATTAATTAAAGTCCAATTTATCTTATTGTGAATCATAACACTAACCCCTCTAGAATAGTTTGTGTGAAAACTGTGATAATATTCTTTAAACCACCCCTTTTTTATACGATCAAAAGAATCCCTCGTGAGGTGCGTCTCAATAAAACACACAATTGCTGGCATGTGCTTCTTAATATTTTCAAAAATCGCCACCCTCTTCAATCTATCCTCCATCCCTCTAATATTTCATACCAAAATATTTGTACTCATCCTCTGTCTCTAAGGGAGAAGAAAGAAAAAAAAAAAAAAACCTCTCTCCCCCCCCCCCTCTTCCCCACCCCCTACCCCCTTGTAACTCGTCTGGCAAGCCTTCAACGAGTTTCTAACGTAAGCATGTCCTGACTGTCTATGGACCTATTAACAAAAATAAATTGACCTATTCATAACCCTGAGAGTCCAGCCAATTAGAGGCTTCTTCTGGCTCTGAAAAAAATAAAACTTTGCCCCCTTCTTCAACCCTCAGTTTTGCAGGGTAAAGCAAACCATATTTTAGCTTGGCCTGTCGCAGTCTCTTTTTAACTTGGATAAAAGTTGCTCTTTTTTTCTGTGTTTCCACAGCGAAATCTGGATAAAAGTTAATTTTAACATCGTTCCACATGATAGAGCCTTGATCCCTAGATCTGTTAATTATAATCGTCCTGTCTCTGTAACTCAAGACTTTTGCAATTATAGGTCGCGGGTAACTCCCTGGTGGGGGAGGCTTTCCTGGCGCTCTATGCGCACTCTCAATCATAAAATTCGGAGACAATTTACTTTCCCCAATATTAGATCTTATCCAGTCTTCTATAAACTTGGTGACATTTTTAGATTCAGTCCCTTCTGGAAATCCCACTATTCTTATATTTGACCTGCGAGACCTATTATCCTGCTCTATCAATTTCAGTTCCATTCTCTTTCTCTCCGCCATCAAAAATTCCACATCCTTTTTAAGTTTCACTATGTCTTCTTCGGCTCCAGCAACTCTGTTTTCGGTCTCCTTACATTTTTCTTTTATCTTTTTAACATCGTTTTTAATCAGTTTAATTTCAGCCCCAATTGTCTCCACTTGTGCTGATAATGCGGCAACCCCCAAATTACATTTTTGGACTTCCGCCAGAATTTGCTCCCAAACTTTCGGGTTACACTCCTCTGGATCTTGTAAAATTGAGACATCTGGGCTGTCCTTTCTATTTTTTGCCTCTATGTTTTTAAGTGGCTTATTTTTTGTAACGACATTTGGGGATGTCAGAAATTTATCAATTTTAGCTTTCCCGTCCTTACATGGACTATCATTTTTTTTCTTAAACTTAGTAGCCATGTCAATAAATAAGGAAAACCCAGATATCAGAAAAAATAATTAAGCAGCAGTCCAGGCCCAAGTCCAGCAATATCTCAGTTAGTCAAGATCTGCAAAAAGCACAGGGCAGAGACGCCACCTTACCAGCCCCACACCTCTTAATCCAGGCTGATCCAGGCTTATCCAGGTTTCATCCCAGCCTCTCAAAGTTCTGCAGTTCCACCATATTACAGGGACCCACGGCCTTTCAGGGTCGGGCAAGTAATCTCGGCCTCTCAGGTTCCCTTCTGCCGGCAGCACCTCACAATCTCGCGATACCTTCCGGTACCGCGATACCTTCCCCGGCTTCCTCTCCTCCTCACAGTAAGCCGCTCTCCGCCCCCCACTGCCGGGGCGCCGCTTATCTCACGCGACTTCGCTGTATGCCGTCCGCCAACCGAGTCTCACTACCGGTGTCCCCCACAGGGTAAGCTGTGCTCCAGATCCGGGGTCCCAGGTGGCTGGATATTTCTTCTGCCTGGCTGGGTGCGGGGCTGGGTAACAATCCAGACGCTGGATCTCTCAGCTCCGGTCCATGCGGTCAGGGGAGCGACCTCACTTCCGCTCCTACATGCTCCTCTGGGCTTTGTTTACATGCAGTAATAACAATCTCTGCCCCTCCCCGTTCCTGCTATGCAAAGGCATAGTAGGCATAGAGCTGGCCTGAGTGACATGTCTGGTGGAATACTCAGCAGCACGTTGTATGTGTAGGACTACAAGTCACAGCTGTACAATGACACTGCTGATACACAAGGGTCTTCCCCCTACCTGTTCTTGCACAATACAATACTTTGCATCTCCTCCAGATCAGCTCCAGTCCGCCCTGTGTCTGTAGGGTGAGGAGGGCAGATCCTGTGTCCCTTTACATCTGCAGCTGCTGTTGTAAAGCCTTCAGTGTGTTCTGGCTGAAGGGGTTAATGTTTTATCTGAAAGAATCCAGGGAGAGCAGATAGCAGCAGCGGCAGAGCAGGGGGGGGGGGCACCACAGTGACGTCTCGTGTACAGGCTGTTATCTGATCTCTGAGGCTTGTGCATGAAACATCACACAGCAGGGAGATAAGCTGACATCACAGGTCATGTGACCCTGAGTTAAATATAAGAAACCAGCAGCTTTAGAAGCAGAAAGTGTATGGAAAAGCTATTGTATTTGACTAGTTAGAAACATACAAAGGACAAAAAAATAACTCGGACAACCCCTTTAAGGTGCAGAAAAAGGCACTAAAAATCTGCACGTAAACTTGCAAGCTAAAGTGTTATATTTATCAGAATGTAAAGTTGGAGGCTTCAGAAAGCATGATGGCCTAATGTCTGCCTGTAATGTGTCACAACCCAAATTGTGGCACAGTTATAACCACATGTGGCATCATCATTTATCAGGCACAATTACAGATGGCTTGTGTATACCATCTAGGCCAATATCTTTGTTTTTTATGAGCTGGTCTTTTGTTTTTATGACTACGGTGGTTAAAATAAAGGGGGGGATTTATCATTAGGAGAATATTTGAAGTCAGTTTTGCTTCAGTTTTTGTTGGAGTACTTTGTGCCACATTTATCAAATGTCACAGGTTGTTTGATAAATGTGGCTTGTCCTTAAACCTAACACTTCTGTCTAGAGAAGCTACTCCACCCTCCTCCTGGAGTGAGATTGCGACTATTTTGTGACTTTTTAAAAAAGTCGCAATGATAAATCTGGAGTGAAACTCATTAACATAGCTAACCACACCCACTTTTCCACCCATATTACAAAACTGGAGTGAGTGGTGTACACATGCAAAAAGTCGCAAAATTTTGCGCAAAAAAGTCGCAAAATTTTACGTAATCGCATACATTTTGCGCACGGGAGTGCAAAAAAGTCGCAAAAGCCCTATTTTGCGACTTTTTCATGCCAGAATTCTGGAGTGATGGTATGATAAATCAGGGCCAAAGCATTTAAATACCGTACATCATAGTAGTGTATATTTTAGGAACATATTGGATATATCACATATTTACAGATATGTCACAGTTAATTTTACTGGGTCTAGTACTAAGTCAGAGTATTAGTATCACAGTATCAGATAAAAGCTCTCCTTGCCCTCCTGTGACTGATTTCATTTTTTTTTTTTACAGCAATCAGCATCCGGGAGGCTGAAAAACTCTGATCTAATGAATATCCGAACTCATCAGCTCACACTGGGTCAGTTCAGCACTGTTCAATACAAGATTTTAGCAACATGACTGGGTCAATTAAAGCGTACCTAACCTTTCAGCACATTGCATTAATCAGCAGTAAAGTATGCGTACATGAGGAATAACACTTGCTGGTTGTTATATGACTTGTATCTAACATTTTTAGCAGTTTTCTCATCTGTTTGCTGTATCTTTCGCTTGCAGTTACTCTTTTTAATTCTAACTTACTCTAACTTTCTTTCATGACTCAGATGCAGCCCCAGGATCATGAAGGACATTATAGAGAAGTATTGACCAGTACTGATGCGAATAAAGCACTTGGGGTGAGATAGAATCTGATTATTTAGTTGATGCTGTATCTCTGGCTGCCTTGTGTCATCTAGCTGACAGTCGCTGTTCATTTTTAACCAGGTCCTGCCTAGATGATTATGCGTTTTGTTTACGCTTTCTTGAGAATGTTTTTTCTTATTTTATGTATAATTCATTTTCTGAAGCCTGTCCTGATTTCTCACTACGTGTATTATACTTACCTACAGAACACACCGCTGAAGAAGGTCCACCCGGACCAAAACGTTCAGTGCATCTCTGTGGATATACCCAATATAATGTAAATTACTGGATCAATACTTTTGATGTTGATATGCGAGAACTGTGAAGGACAATAAATCACATACTTTGTTTGCAAGATTTGTGTGCAGCGATCTTCTTACCTTTGATTATTGTGACCTTTGGGTCACTTTTCGCTAGCACCAACACTTTGTGAGAGTGCAGATCCCAACCTCACTTATACACTAGGATCATCTATGCCCCTTATCAGTTTAGTTTCTCTTCTTTGTACTTTTTCCAGCTCCAGAGAATCCTTTCTATGGGCTGGTGCTCAGAACTGAACTGCATATTCCAGGTGAGGCTGCACCAGAGCTTTGTAAAGAAGTAATATTACATCCCTCTACCATGAGTTAATGCCTCGTTTAACCCCTTAAGGACCCTGACATTTTTCACCTTAATGACCAGGCCATTTTTAGCAAATCTGACATGTCTCACTTTATGTGGTGATAACTTTAAAATGCTTTTGCTTATCCAGGCCATTCTGAGATTGTTTTCTCGTCACATATTGTACTTCATGACAGTGGTAAATTTGAGTCAAAATATTTCATTCTTATTTATAAAAAAAATACCAAATTTACCAAAAATTTAGAAAAATTTGCAAATTTCCAAATGTCAATTTCTCTACTTTTAAAATACATAGTAATACCTCCAAAAATAGTTATTATTTTACATTCCCCATATGTCTACTTCAGGTTTGGATCATTTTGAAAATTACATTTTATTTTTTTGGGTTGTTTGAAGGCTTAGAAATTTAGAAGAAAATCTTGAAATTTTTCACAAAATTTCCAAAACCCACTTTTTAAGGACCAGTTCAGGTCTGAAGTCACTTTGTGAGGCTTCCATCATAGAAACCACCCAAAAATGACCCCTTTTTAGAAACTACACCCCTCAAGGTATTCAAAACTGATTTTACAAACGTTGTTAACCCTTTATGTGTTCCATAAGAATTAAAGAAAAATGTAGCCAATATTTCTGAATTTCACTTTTTTGGCAGATTTTCCATATGAATCATTTTTTTCCGGTAATAAAGCAAGGGTTAACTGCCAAACAAAACTCAATAATTATTATCCTGATTCTGTCGTTTACAGAAATGCCCCATTTGTGAACGTAAACTGCTGTACGGGCATGTGGCAGGGCGCAGAAGGAAAGGAACGCCATATGGTTTTTGGAGGGCAGATTTCACTGGGAAAATTTTAAGTTGTCATGTCACATTTAATGCACCCCTAGAGTTGGAAACTCCAAAAAAGTTATCCCATTTTAGAAACTACGGGATAAGGTGGCAGTTTTGTTAGTACTATTTTAGGGTACATACGATTTTTGGTAGCTCTATATTACACTTTTTGTGAGGCAAGGTAACAAAAACTAGCAGTTTTGGCATTGTTTTTATTTTTTGTTATTTACAACATTCATCTGACAGGTTAGATCATGTGATATTTTTATAGAGCAGATCGTTACGGACGTGCCAATATCTAATATGTATACTTTTTTTTATTTATTTAAGTTTTACACAATAATATTTTTTAAGCACAAAAAAAATCATGTTTTAGACCGAGAGATGTAGTTTTTTTTATTTTTGGGGCGATTGTCTCAGGTGGGGGCTCATTTTTTGCAGGATGAGATGGCAGTTAGATTGGTACTATTTTTGGGGGCATACGCTTTTTTGATCGCTTGGTATTACATTTTTTGTGATGAAAGGTGACAAAAAATGGCTTTTTTTAACATAGTAACATAGTAACATAGTAACATAGTTTACAAGGCCGAAAAAAGACATCTGTCCATCCAGTTCGGCCTGTTTTCCTATAAGTTGATCCAGAGGAAGGCAAAAAAACCCTGTGAGGTAGAAGCCAGTTTTCCCCACTTTAGGGAAAAAAAATTCCTTCCCGACTCCAATCAGGCAATCAGAATTACTCCCTGGATCAACGACCCCTCTCTAGTAACTATAACCTGTAATATTATTACCCTCCAAAAATACATCCAGGCCTCTCTTGAACTCTTTTAGTGAACTTACCATCACCACCTCCTCAGGCAGAGAGTTCCATAGTCTCACTGCTCTTACCGTAAAGAATCCTCTTCTATGTTTGTGTACAAACCTTCTTTCCTCCAGACGCAGAGGATGGCCCCTCGTCACAGTCACAGTCCTGGGGATAAATAGATCGTGGGAGAGATCTCTGTACTGACCTCTGATATATTTATACATAGTTATTAGATCTCCCCTCAGTCGTCTTTTTTCTAAAGTGAATAAGCCTAATTTTGATAATCTTTCTGGGTACTGTAGTCCACCCATTCCAGTTATTACTTTAGTTGCCCTCCTCTGAACCCTCTCCAGCTCTGCTATGTCTGCCTTGTTCACAGGAGCCCAGAACTGTACACAGTACTCCATGTGTGGTCTGACTAGTGATTTGTAAAGTGGCAGGACTATGTTCTCATCACGGGCATCTATGCCTCTTTTGATGCAGCCCATTATCTTATTGGCCTTGGCAGCAGCTGTCTGACACTGGTTTCTGCAGCTTAGATTTCTGTTCACTAAAATTCCTAGGTCCTTTTCTATGTCAGAGTTACCCAATATTTTACCATTTAGTATGTACTGGTGACTTGCATTATTCCTTCCCATATGCATAACTTTACATTTGTCAGTGTTAAACCTCATCTGCCACTTCTCTGCCCAAGCCTCCAGTCTATCCAGATCCATCTGTAGCAGTGTACTGTCCTCTTCTGTGTTAATTACTTTACACAGTTTAGTGTCATCTGCAAAAATTGATATTTTACTGTGCAAGCCTTCTACAAGATCATTAATAAATATATTGAAGAGAATAGGGCCCAATACTGACCCCTGTGGTACCCCACTAGTTACAGTGACCCAATCTGAGTATCTACCATTAATAACCACCCTCTGTTTTCTATCACTGAGCCAGTTACTTACCCACATACAGACATTTTCTCCCAGGCCAAGCATTCTCATCTTATATACTAACCTTTTATGTGGTACAGTGTCAAATGCTTTGGAGAAGTCCAGATATACGACATCCATTGATTCACTGCGGTCCAGTCTAGAACTTACCTCCTCATAGAAACTGATTAAATTGGTTTGACATGACCGATCCCTCATGAAGCCATGCTGATATGGAGTAATTTGCTTATTTTCATTGAGGTACTCCAAGATAGCATCTCTTAAAAAACCCTCAAACAGTTTACCCACGACAGATGTTAAACTTACCGGCCTATAGTTCCCGGGCTCTGTTTTTGGACCCTTTTTGAATATTGGCACCACATTTGCTATGCGCCAATCCTGTGGAACACTCCCTGTCAGTATAGAGTCCTTAAATATCAGAAATAAGGGTCTGGCGATGACATTACTTAATTCTCTTAGGATACGGGGGTGTATGCCATCCGGTCCTGGCGATTTGTCTATTTTAATCTTTTTAAGACGCAGCTCTACTTCTTCCTGGGTCAGACAGGGCACTTTTAATGGGGAATTTACTTTTATATTCTGCATTTCATCTGACAGTTTATTTTCCTCAGTGAATACAGTGGAGAAAAAGATATTTAGTAGCTTTGCTTTCTCCTCATCGCTCTCTGCAACTCCCCCCTCATTACTCTGTAAGGGGCCGACACCTTCAGGTTTATACTTTTTACCATTTATATAATTAAAGAACATTTTAGGGTTAGTTTTACTTTCTTTGGCGATTAATCTCTCGGTCTCTAGTTTGGCTGTTTTTATTTGTCTTTTACATATTCTATTTTTTTCCTTGTAGTTTTTCAATGCTTCCTCGCTCCCCTCCTGTTTTAGTGATTTAAATGCATTCTGTTTGTCATTTATTGCTTTCTTTACAGTTCTGTTTATCCACATTGGTTTTTTCTTGTTCCTTAACCTTTTATTCCCATAAGGTATGTACCTCTCACAATTAGATATTAGGATGCTTTTAAAAATATCCCATTTTGTGGCTGTATTTTTATTTTTGAGGACTTTGTCCCAGTTAGTTAGGCCTATGGCCTCTCTTAGTTGGCTAAATTTAGCTTTTTTGAAGTTAGGTATTTTTGTTCCTCCCTGAAGAAACGCTCTTTTGAATGACAATTGGAAGGTTATTATATTATGGTCACTATTTCCCAGGAGTCCCCCGACCTGCACATCTGTTGTTCTGTCAGGTCTATTGGTTAATACTAAGTCCAGTATGGCCGTCCCTCTAGTCGGGTCCTGAACCAGTTGGGAAAGGTAATTGTCTTTGGTTATTTCCAAGAACCTGTTTCCTTTATGAGATATACAGGTTTCAGTTTTCCAGTCTATATCTGGGTAGTTGAAATCTCCCATAATAACGACCTCATTATGATTTGCCACCTCGTCTATTTCGTTTAGAAGTAGATTTTCTATGGGCTCTGGTATACTAGGGGGTTTATAATAAACTCCTATTAGTATTTTATTATTGTTTTTGGCTCCATCTATTTCTACCCACAGTGACTCCACATCTTCATGTCCCTCACTTATATCTTCCCGCAGTGTGGGCTTTAGACAGGACTTTACATAAAGGCAAACCCCTCCCCCTCTCCGGTTTTGGCAATCCTTTCTAAACAGACTGTAACCCTGTACGTTAACTGCCCAGTCATAGCTATCATCCAGCCATGTCTCAGTTATTCCCACTATGTCATAGTCCTCCTCACACATCACTAATTCCAGTTCACCAATTTTATTAGTCAGGCTTCTGGCATTAGTGTACATACACTTAAGAGGTCTATGTATATTTTTTACCCCCCTTTTTAAATTACTATTACCGGTGAAGTGAATATCCGGGGTTTTTGGGTTACTTTGGTTGATGTTTTGCCCAATATTCTCCCTACATTCCTCACTAATCCCAACCCCCACTAACCCCCCACTCTCCCCGACTATGACCCACTCTCTATCTACACCCTTATTAGTATTACCCCCCACCCTCCCCCCAGATCCTAGTTTAAAAGCTCCTCCAGCCGTCTAACCATTTTTTCCCCCAGGGCAGTTGCACCCTCCCCATTAAGGTGCAGCCGTCCCTACTGTAGAGTCTGTAGCCGACAGAGAAGTCGGCCCAGTTCTCCATGAACCCAAACCCTTCCTTCCTGCACCAGCCTCTGAGCCACTTATTTAACTCCCTAATCTCCCGTTGTCTCTCTAGTGAAGCTCGTGGCACTGGTAGTATTTCTGAAAACACTACCTTGGAGGTCCTGGACTTGAGCTTCTCTCCTAGTTCCCTAAAATCATTTTTAAGGACCTTCCATCTCCCCCTGACTTTGTCATTGGTGCCAGTTTTTATTTTTTATTTTTTACGGTGTTGACCGGGCGGGGTGGATCATGATATTTTAATAGAGCAGGTTGTTACGAACGCGGTGTTACCTAATATGTATATTGTTTTGTTTTTTTTTTCTATTTTTTTACAAGTTTATATGTGTCTTCATGAGGAAGGGGCTTTTTTTTAATTGAAACTTTTTTTTTATTGTTAAAAAACATTTTTTTCACTTTTTTTTTTTTTACATTTTACTTATGTCCCACTATTGGACTTTAACATGTCAGGGTCTGATCCCTGTTTCAATACAGCATAATACATCTGGGCAAGGAATCAGGGCTGCCATACCAACCATCGGGCCCCCCCCCCCCGCCTCACAGGGACCCAATGCGGTGGAGGAAGCTGCCGCAAACCCCCTGTATGCCGCATTCAGCGTGACCACGGCATACATTGGGTTAATCCGCCGGCATCGGTCTTATCACAGCCGGGCAGGAGAGGCACGTAGCGCCAGTTTAGAACGAGCATTCTCGTCCAGGGTCGCTAACGTGTTAATACATGACAATATCCCGCTAGCCTTAGATGCAGCTAATTGATACTGCATGTTAATTAGTCTACGATCAACAAGTACAGCCAAATCCTTCTCTTCAAGGGACTCTCCAAGTGTTAAATGCATGTAGGTTATTTGTACACAGATGTATAAGTTTACATTTATCTACATTGAACATCATTTGCCTAGTGAATTTCTAAATGCTCAGAGCATTCAAGTCAGCCCATAGCTTATGTTCATCTTCCATACATTGCACAGCATCACATAGAAACAGTGCTGTTTAATCCCCTCTATATCTTTTTAAAAAAAAAAAGTACTGAACCTTGGGAACACCACCATTGACCACAACTCTCTGGACACAGTCCTACAGTAATTTTTCAATCCAATGAAAACTATACTTTCCAAGCCTATGGACCTTATTTTACTTATTAAAAGCCTATCAGGGACAATGTAAAATGTCTTTGAAAAGTCCAAAAACACAACGTCCACATATGCCCCTCTGTCCAGTTCTCTACTCACCTCCTCATAAAAACAAGTTCTGTTAATCTAACAACTTCTGTTCTAGTTAAACCTGTGATGACTCTCACTTCTGATATTATTAACAGTGTAGTCACATACTCCTGTATATGGTCCCTTATGAGTTCTTCAAATATTCTTCCCACAACAGAAGTAGAGCTTACTGGGGAAGACCTAGAGCCCTTTTCAAATATGAGCACCACATTTGCCTTGTGCTAGTTACTAGAAGATCTCTAACAATCATAGCAATAATTAAGAACTATTAGTGTAATCTATCTGGACCCGGATCCTTGTCCACATTTACCTTACATAACTTAGCTTGGTAGTATATATATGTATATTATATACAGAGCTAACAGTGAACATCCCCTCCGATACCATTATTTAGGGGACCTATTGTAGATACTGTGACCTTGGTTTATTAGCATTTGCATAAAGAATTTTTTTCAGATTTTTTCTGTTTTGATCTCTTTGGCTACCTGCCATTCTATTTATATGTTTGCAGATTTTTATCTCTTTCTTTACAGACTTTATTAAAGAGGTTTTCAGATATTTTAATACTGATGACCTTTCTCCTGGATAGGTCATCAGTATCTGATCAGTGGGACTCCACCAATCAGCTTTTGAGACTGCATAAGCGCTCACAGTAGTGCCATGGACTTCTTTCTGTGCTCTGTAGGCCAAGTTATGACACGTTCATCGGTCATTAGACCTAGGTGCAGCTCAACCCCAAGGAAGTAAATGGAGCTGAGGTCCGATACCAATTATATATAAATGTACTAGAAAGGTATGTGAGAAGGAAATGTTCAAATATGTTTATAATTGATTGACCGTCTCAAATTGTTGCATGTTGCACTCTTTATTGTAGTACTCTATGTACTATAACTTAGCGAATTACTTTGATATATATATGTGTCAATATATTGGACTTTTTGCTCATATGACCTTATATAATACTATACAGTTTATTATCAGAAAATGCTCTTTAGCTGGAAACAAATTCCTAATATCACTATTTATTCTAACGCTACTTACCGTTTTTCGGATAGGTTGCAATCAATAAATCATCTTCTCTTGCTTCAAAAGTTTCCAGTGCTTGAAACATCTCCACATTGCAAAGAACACTTGGATACAGCATGCCCTTATAATTGATCAGCAAGTCTTCAGGTGAAGTTTTGGTAGTTGAATGCATGATTTCCATTAATACTTGACGATCATTTTTACCTGTTTGCTTAGGATCACTCATCTTTTACTAGTGTGTGGTGAGGTGAGGACTGGCAGCTCTCTTCTGCTGCACCTTGCTTATATAGACAACTGTAGTGTTACACAATGGGAATAAGTCAGATGCCAGAAATGTTCATACACTTTGCCAGCGTAAGATAATATCCTAGGGAAACAGTCAGCAATTGTAAAGTAGTATTTCTATAATCTATGCTACCACATGCTTTAAACGGAGAGAGCCCTGGCGCTGTTGTTCTCTTTGCTCTACCTCTCATTTGCATTGTGCTTTTACCTTGTTCTTTCTGTGGGAAATTTATGAAAATATAGTTAACTTGGATGTTATCAAAAATATGTGTCCATACTAATTAGACAATGTCAGATTTATTTATAAATTTCAAAGTTTCATAAAGTTCTAAGATGACTGAGAATTGTTATATTATAGAAAATGCAAGTATTAATGAAAATAAACCTACCAGGTAAGAGGACAAGTCCTATTTACCACGAGAGGACACCACTCACAGAATTATGACAGCATTTTTTTTCCAAGTCACACTGGGCTTTCTCAATGATTGTTCAAAGACACATAATACTTAAGATTTCTGTAACCTGGGGCAAAGATTCAGTTTGCTGACCTATCCTTATATCAATATACCTGGGCCAAAGCAGAATGGCTTGTTGGTGCCCCTCCATGGCACTCAGCAGCTGGAGTACATTCCCAGTAGCTACCCACAGCTTCTTATTTTTAGGCCCCCTTTTCAATGAAAATTATTTTTAGCAAAAAATTAAAAATGGGCATATATTATTATGTCATAAGTGGAGCTGAGCTGTTACTGTCCTCCTACAGACTGTAATAGAGCCTGAAGCTCCTAACTTCAGGGCCTTAAGACCCTCATTTTCTTGATTATTGTGGGTCCCAGCACTCGGATTATCACCAGTCCGACATTTATGGCATATGGCTTGGAGGTGCCACATATTTCATTCAACAAAATATAGTTTTAAAGGGGTTTTTCAGCTGATGACAGAGGGGTCAGGGTGCCTTAAAAACATAAAATAAGCAATACCCACTTCCACCTGCTGCTCTTTTGTACCAGCTTTGTACCAGCTCGAGTCTTGAAATGGAGGAAATATCTTGAAGTGCCCCTCTCAGCAAAGTACTGACTAGGCAGGTGACCTCTGCAGCTAGTGATTTTCTAAGAGGGTATTTTGAGACATTTCCTGCGTGTTGAGACAGAGGTAGAGAACAGAAAGGAACCCGGACAACAATGAAACAGTAGTAACAGGGAATCAGTGGAGGTGATATCTCTTCTATGTTTTTTTTTTCTTACCGATAAACTCGCACAGCCCCATAGGAGATACATTATTTCGCAAAAGGATTGTCCACTTCAGAGAATACCCTTTTCACAGGCAGGTCACTATACATGAATGAAGCAGTGGATCAAACATGCGCACTGCCACTCCACTCATCTCTACGAAACTGCCAAAGATAGCTGAGAACTGTACTCGGCTGTCTTCAACAGTGCTATAAAGATAGATAAGAATGTCCACTCAATTCATTTTTGAGTACAGGGCCTCATTCTTGTGATCGGTTGGGGTCAGAGTGGTCAAACCTCCAATAATCTACTAGTTTTCCAGTATCCTATGGATAAGGGGTAACATAACCAAATTACCCCTCAACATGTACTCAACATCAGGATCAGGACTGTAGAATGGGTTTTCTGAAATTAGCCTAGAATGTCAATTATTAAAATTATTGTTGTTTATGCAGTTCAAGTGTATCAGAGTCAGTCAGACTGATTAGTTATTGAACCAGTGCCAAGTTGCAAAGGTTGCCTGTGCAGTGCCATGTACACAATATTAGCTTTGGCAGAACCACTAGTTGATCACTAGGCAAAAGTAGGTTTGGCATTTTAGTTAATCACAAACTGGGACTGGGACCCCCTGCAATCAGCTGTAATCTGTGGGAAAATCTAACGGTAGTAATTCTGTTTCTAAACTGCACCTCTAAAGGCAAATTTAAGCATTACACAATGCCTAGTCAAATCAGTAGACTGCTAATGTAATATATGATAGGACAGATTCTACAGAGTGAAAGACGCTCTTTGTACCGGCCCCCAGAGTTTATCTAACTCAACAAGGGAGGCTCTAAGACTTCCATATTGCAAATGGATGCATTAAACTGGACACCTCTTTTGGGATTTTACTATTAAATCGGTGTAGCCTAAATGAATAGTGCTTTCTGTGCGAGTTTGCCAGAAGCAGACCTACCAGAATGGTCATGGTGCAAAGAGTGGTGGATAAGCAGCATCTAGACCAGGATAGACAGGTAGAGCCCAAACAACAGACAAGTGTCAGTTCAGACAATAGCCACAATCCGAATATCAGGTGGATCTGAAGAAGCCAATACAGCAGACAGGAGGTTGGCTGGGTAGACTCTTGACAACTTCTTTTGTTATCAGAACGCCCTCCCTGCCTTTTACCAGGTTTTTTGTTAACTTGGACATCCCTGTTAGGAAGCTTAACCAGCTAATGGGGTTTCAATAGAAATAGAAATGCATGGTACACGGGCACTGACAGTAAACATAGTTTAGTAAAATTACAGGGAAA
Source organism: Rhinella marina (assembly GCA_900303285.1). Taxonomy (NCBI): domain Eukaryota; kingdom Metazoa; phylum Chordata; class Amphibia; order Anura; family Bufonidae; genus Rhinella; species Rhinella marina. Next base: position 26,865 of record ONZH01018114.1, read on the forward strand.
GAAATGTGAGATGCATTTCAGTGTTGGCCGCCATTAACTTGAATGTGAGCTGAGCTACCTGACCCTGGAATGGCCACTGCACAGAGTAGGAAGCAGCCTGCATGTTTGTTCAACATGCCATCAGCTTCTGTTGACCCTGTTAAACAAGAAGTCTGGCAGCACAAAACTATGGTTATTATAAAAGGTGGGTAGAGACGAGCGAATCGAAGTTGATGAAGTGGAATTCGATCTGAATTTCATGAAAAATTAGATTTGTCCCAATATCAAATTACCTCGCGCTTAATGGTAACGAATCATATTTTTTTCTAAAATGGCTGCTGCACATGTTAGAAAGAGGAAGTAAGAAGCCCAGCAATGAGGGATCACCCATAATGCCATGCAGATAGTCAATCAGCAGATAGCCAGCCCCTGTGATGTTACAGCCCTATAAATAATCTCCTCCTGCCTGATACTACAGAATTTGGGATATTCATGGTGTTTTATATAAGATTCAATCCGTTAATCCTTGATTGTCTGATTGTATAATTGGGTTGAAATTGCAGCCTGATACCTCAGATTTTAGGGTGCTCAAGTTCTATTATACATAGGTACAGTATATCCGTTAATCCCTAATTGTGTAATTGGGGTGAAATCACAGCCCGATAATACAGATTTTAGGGTGGTAAAATTCTATTATACATAAGTATATCCGTTAATCCCTAATTGTATGATTGGAGTGACATTGCAGCCTGATACTACAGATTTGAGGGTGTTTCAGCCTGATACCACAGATTTTAGGGTGCTCAAGTTTTATCATACATACAGTAAGTATATCCGTTAATCCCTAATTGTCTAATTGGGGTGAAATTGTAGCCTGATAATACAGATTTTAGGGTGTTCAAGTTCTATTATACATAAGCATATCCATTAATCCCTAACTGCATAATAGGGGTGAAATTGCAGCCTGATACTACAGATTTGAGGGTGCTCAAGTTCTATTATACATCAGTATATACGGTAATCCCTAATTGTGTAATTGGGGTGAAATTGCAGCCTGATGCTATAGATTTTAGGGTGCTCAAGTTCTATTATACATAGGTACAGTATATCCGTTAATCCCTAATTGTGTAATTGGGGTGAAATCACAGCCTGATAATACAGATTTTAGGGTGGTAAAATTCTATTATACATAAGTATATCCGTTAATCCCTAATTGTATGATTGGAGTGACATTGCAGCCTGATACTACAGATTTGAGGGTGTTTCAGCCTGATACCACAGATTTTAGGGTGCTCAAGTTTTATTATACATAAGTATATCCAATAATCCCTAATTGTGTAATTGGGGTGAAATTCATACTACACATTTTAGGGTGTTTTTGCATTTTTTTTCCTTATTCTCCATCTTGTCCTCAGTCTTCACTGCAGGCAGAGGAATAAGGAATCATGATCCAGGTTTTAGACATGATTTAATCACAGCCATCTTCAAGACATGATTTAATCACAGCCATCAAAGACATAATTTAATCACAGCCATCTGCTGGCACCTAGCAGATGAAGTAAACACCGCAGGGGGTCCTGTCTTCAAAGCATGTCACTTGTACACGATTCTCACCTTTTCCAGCCACTCTGGAACCAAAGCTCTTTGCATAGGAAGAACCTTCAGCAGGGAGCTATCCACTTGTTAGAAATGATTCCTACTTTCCAGACATATTGGAGCCAGGAGTTAATAAATAATTATGGACTGGCTGTTTATCACAAGCATAAGCCAATCATATTTTCGCAAGACGGGGACAGAGAGGGACAGGTAGAGGTCCATAAGTTAGCGATCGCATGTCAGGAAGTGGAGATACGGAGATCTCCATGCAGGAACCTGATAACTGTGTCGTGTTTGGTCTCCACCTGTAGCCGGAACTCAGGCGGGTCAGTTGGTACCAGAACCTTTTTGGTTTTGTGGAGCTTTTTGCTACCAGAACTGGGACAGGGGGGTTGACTCCTCCTGAGGGAGGAGGGGAGTGGCCGGCTGCAGGATAAAAGGCCCAGAGAACAGAAGCCATTGTCTTTCTCTGGAGGGGGGTCACCTGGAGCATTGGTGTTTGAAGAGACCCTTGAACAAGCTGCTGACATTACTGCCCCCCATGTGGTTACAGCCAGTCCTTACAGCAACCCAGAAATCATCTTAACGGACTATCCATCTCTCTGGTAACTGACTATTGTTCTGTTCAATTCTGTTGTACCATACCACTTGTATTTGCATATCCGACCATTGTATCCATCTTCTGTGTACATAGTTATATCTAGTGAGCCCTTAAGGCAATTAAATATATAATTTAATCTTGTGCTGTTCTTGTATCTCGATCACGAATCCCCTCGTCCGTTTTCGGTAATATTGTTATACGCTACCTAGGGTTGGCTGCTCACCCGATATAATCCGTTAATGGACCGGAGTTATATCAAATGAGAGCTGGTGACAGTACTACTGGGCTGATAGACTCGGTTTCACTGGTGATAGCGAAAAGGGTCTCTCAGCTGGTCAGGATTGTGAGTGAGCGTAGCGCCATGCATGGATCGTGTGGGCTACCCTCTCTCCCTTTCTCTGCCTGCCTGTGCCCCCGTGGAGGCGTCTATATAAAAACCATGTTGTACGTAACCTTACACACCCCGAGGGGGCGTGGAACGTCACGTGTTTGTAGTCAAAGACTGAACCGTACCACGTGATCCCCACGTAAGCACGCACAGGTACGGTTCGTCACACCTGCCTCTTTCATTTTCTGTTCCTTCTGTTCGAGAAGTATTGAATGCCGTTGGCCCGGCTCCACTTTTCAGTGACGGCACTGCCGCCTTCACGGTCTCAAGCTGTGGGTCCTGCGCCAATGTCCTCTGCTGCCTCCTTATCCTCCATCTTGTCCTCAGTCTTCACTGCAGGCACAATTCGGAGTGCTACTCCAGCATACCACATGTGCAGGGCATGGCGGTGTTACACTGTTCTGCACCTGGTTTGCCCGGGCAAACAGAGTCACACAGGGGAGGAACTGCTCTGTGTCCTCCATCAATAAATAGAATCCTGGCGGTCTCCTCACCAACTGAAAATTGGAACCATGGTCCCCAACTACGGGAAGAACATTGTGTCGGCGGTGCATCATGGAGGGTTGACTCATGTGTCCTGCATGGCGCACATCTTTAATCTTTTTGTAAAGCGGTCCCTGGAGTCTTCCACCCAACTGCAATACATCCTGAAAATGACCAGGAAACTGTGCATGCACTTCAGCCCCTATTACACTGCAATGCACATCCTCCATGAGCTGCAAAGGCAGAATAGTGTTCCCCAACAATGCCTGATATGCAACATTTCCACCCGTTGGGACTCCACCGTCCACATGTCCCCCCTGTGAGGGCTGAACTGGCGGAGAAGAACATTTATGCAAAAGCAATGTGACACAAGAGGGGCAGGAAGAGCAAGAGGAGTTGGAGGGCAATGAGGAAGACCAGGCAGATGACCCAGACACACCGTGGCAGTATACAGTACAGATGAAGCCAGGGATTCCTTCTGAGTCCTTTGCGCAAATGGCCAGATGGATGCCGTGTTGCTTACGTAGTGACAGCTGTATTGTCACCATTCAGCAGAAGGATGACTACTGGCTGTCCACCATGTTAGATTCTCGCTACCACTCCAAAATGGGGCCTCTGTACCTATGTAGTCAGTTGGTCACTGTCTATGTATGTATGTGTATCATCCACCCTCAAAAAGGTCTGACCGGGGGGGGCCCTCTGCACTCACGTTCCACTGCCATGACTGCTGGAGGGGGGCGGGGGGCAGGAGCAGCACCAGCTACATCAGCAGCAACTTAAGTCTGGAGTCTCTAATGAGCACTTTTCTTCACCCACCTACTGAAGAAACCACCCACCACCAGCAGCAGCAAGACATTTAGAAGAGCCTGAACCAGCAGATGGTGGCATATTTGGACGGCACCCCACATCCAAGATCCCCTGGACTACTAGGCAGCCAAACTTGATTTGTTGTTGCAACTAGCCGAGTTTGCCCCGGACAAGCTTTCCTACATGGCCAGTAGTGTGTCATCAGAGTGGGTGTTTAGTGCAGCAGGGAGCTTAGTTACCCCAAGGAGAAATTGCCTTTTCAACCAAAATGTGGTGAGACTAACCTTTGTAAAGATGAATCAGGCATAGATCAGCAAGGATTTCCACACGCCAGTGCCTGATGCATCAGACTAGATCATTCTGGGTGCCACACCAAAACTTTGTGAAAGTTCTGCTTCAGCCACCATTCTGATGTTGCAACATGTCTGATGCCACACACCTGCTGCCACTGCTGCTATGTTCTCCTACTGCCACCCACCATCTTGTGCTGTTACTGCCTCTGCTGTTGCCCCCTACCTCCCCACTCTGTAACTGGGCCACTGTGTTGGTTCCTCATGCTGTTGCCACTGTCACCACTCTGTGACTGACCACTATGTTGACTCCTTATTCAGTTGCCACCTCACCACTTTGTCACTGGGCCACTATGTTGACTCCACATGCAGTTCACACTCTCCCTACTCTGTGACTGGGCCATTGTGTTGACTTCTCATGCGGTTGCCACCTCACCACTCTGTAACTAGGCCATTGTGTTGACTCATGTAGTTGCCACCTAACCAATCTGTGACTGGGCCATTATGTTAACTCCTCATGCGTTTTCCACCTCACCATTCTGTGACTGGGCCATTGTGTTGACTCTTCATGTGGTTGCCATGCTCCCCACTCTGTGATGGGGCCAATAGTGTCTCTGTTTTGACTTGTTGACTTCACCATTTATTTTACCTTTCTTCTGATCTGTTAGAAGGACAAAAAATGAAAAACACAACAGATACTGTCTTTGGAGCATCCGTAAGGCTTGTATCACACAATCCTTATTTTGCATCAGGATATGCTCATGATTTGGAAGCCAAAAGCAGGAGTGGGTACAAAACAGAAGACATGGAAATATTCCAATCACGTCATCTCTGTTTTGGATCCACTCCTGTTTTTTGGCCTTAGAAATACTGATGGATTACTGACCAAATACTGACCGTGTGAAGGCCGATGCTCAAAAGACAGGAAAATTTTCTGGGTTCCTTCTAACACCAGCAAAGAAGACCTTGCTTTTCTCTCTTTAGCTTACATCTACCTAGAAAACAATGTGTTTAGGGTTTGCAGTGACTCATTCATCATTTTCAATTTTTCTGGTACAAAGAGCCCAGGGCAGCAGTACAGGTCATCCTGTAGAGTATTATACTGTGCATACTGTTCAGTATTATACTGGGCACACCGTCCATGAGGCGACTTGAGCTTCCTGCCTCAGACAGTACCAGTGGGAATGAGGGACAGCAACACAGTAATATGGGGGGGGAGTTGCAAAAAGTTGGCTCGTAGATGCACTTTTTTTAATGCATACACTGACATATATATACATAGCTATGGGTAAACACATGTTTGACAGTGTTAACAAACATCGTGCATAAAACACACTGCGTCATCTCATGTGTTATCCTTTTTCATATTAAAAAGCTTCCAAGAAATATCCCTTATCAGGGAACAGATGGTATTATGGGAAAAAGACATCTTGGTGGGGCCTAGCATTCAAAAAGTATGCCTCAGATCCCTGCCCCTGTTTATATACACACACATGTTAATGTCAAAAGAAAGAGTGTCTCATTCTGCTCTACTGCCAGGGACATAGCTATAGGGGGTGCAAAGGTAGCAGTCGCTACCTGGCTCAGAAGCCTGAGGGGGCCCAAAGACCCCTGTGACACATAAGAAGACACTAGTATTATAGAAAGTACATACAGATCAAGTTACACCTTTGGCTGAAGGGAAGAGCTTAGGTCTAGAATTTGGCATGGGAGGGTGCTGTTTCAATTTTTGCCTCAGGTAGCACAAAGGCTATGTGCTTCCCTGGCCACAAAGCATTGAACTCAAGCTGAGCTCTTGCACCAGGGCCTATGAGCCTTTAGCTACGCCCCTGACTACAGCCCAAAAATTATGCTTTAAAAGGGGCAAAATGCCTGCCCGTATTCTTACACGCATGTCACGGTGCAATTCACTGTGACAGTTGTGGCCGTGTAGCTCTTTCGTGTACTGGCTGCAGGCTGACCCCTGTGCAGGCTGGTTGCTTGGGGCTGCGTGCTAGCTAGGGTGTAGTACGTGAACTGTGCCTGTGAATGTGTGTACTCCCCGTGTCTGCATCTCAGTGAAGTTCTTGTCACTGGTGCCATATAGGCTGGCTGCAGGCTCTCTTGCGTACAGGCTGCAGGCTTATTCCTGTGTATGCTGGTTGCTTGGGACTGCATGCTGGCTGTGGTGTTGTGTCTGAACTGTGGCCTTTGTTTGTGTCTTGCTACGTCGATATCTCTGTGGTTCCGGTCACTGGTGCCGTGCAGGCTGGCTGCATGCACTTTGTGTACTGGCTGTGGGTGTTCCCATGTATGCTGGTTCTGCGATGCATGCTGGCTGTGGCCTTGTGTGTAAACATGGCCTGAGTATGGATGCATTTGTCTTTGTATCACGATGCGGTTCAGTCACTCCTTGCTGTTGTGTTGGCTGGCTGCCTGTTTCCTCGTACTGGCTACAGTTATTCTGTTTATGCTGGTTGTCATTTGGGGCATGCTGGCTGCAGAATTCTGTGACTCATGTGAACTGACACTTGTATTGTTTGTTCTGTGCTTCTTGTTAATCCTGGTTCTGTTGTGATTAACATTCCCTGGTCTTGTCCTGGTTGTGGCTTATCAGGTGCCCTCGTTATTGCAGCTATATCTATCTGTGAGCTGTAGGGATTCTAGTCAGTCTGTTTTTTTTGTGCCTTGCTGGGTGTAGCCCCTTGTTGCTGACCCAAGGGGTGGTTACAATCTGCCCTTCTGTGTGGTGTCGCCTGTTAAAGCGTTGTTGTTGTGGATGTTGTTACCTGTCTGTTCCATGTTTTGCCTGGCAGTGTAACTGCTTCTGATCCTGTCTGTTCCATATCTTAAAAAAAAAAAGTTTGGTACAGCACCTGTAGAGTAGCTAATAGTTGTCCTGGATGCACGTTCTCCCTGGAGTCCAGTCCCAACGGCTCCAAATTTCAGAAACAATAGAAGAAATTGAAGACAGCATCCATCTTATGGTGAAAAAAAGATTCTCTTTATTCCATTACCACACCTCGGTACATGCTACGTTTCGGCTATACCTTAGCCTTTCTCAAGCATACCGTATGCTTGAGAAAGGCTAAGGTATAGCCGAAACGTAGCATGTACCGTGGTGTGGTAATGGAATAAAGAGAATCTTTTTTTCACCATAAGATGGATGCTGTCCTCAATTTCTTCTATTGTTCCATATCTTGCCTGGCATTGCCTACTGCTTCTGATCCAGTCTGTTCCATGTCTTCCCATCTGTGCCTTACTGCTTCTGTTCATGTCCTGCCTTCAAGATGGCTCATGGGTTCTCCGGAGGGAGGACATCTAGTCTGTGTGCAGCTCTGCCTGTGACCGCCATCTTTCCGTTCCGCTTGGGGTACAGGCATCTGCTTGTGTCCTGGTTCCCTTTTGACTCATCTGTTCCATGTCCTGAGTTTGATTGGGTTCCAGTCCTTCTGTTGTCTGTTCCGCTGGTGCTTGCACCAGCATGGTTCTCTGCAGGTAGCGGCCAAGTGTGCCAAGCCCATACTAGAGGTGCTACCAGTGAGTCCTCGGCCAAGTTCATCCCCACCACCAGGGGATCTGTGAAGAACAGGGCTCCCTGGTTCTTTGCCCTTTGGGGTTTGCCTCTAGTTTACCGGTGCACTTAGTTCAGTGGTAGTGCTACCACTATTGTTTAACCTGCTTCTACTGTCATTTTTATTTACTACATGTGTAATAAAGTATTCTGTTGGTTCCTGGTCTGTAATCTGCCTGTCCCGTAGGTCTGCTTGGCCTCCTGAACATAACAACACACAAGTGTTAATTGTCAGAAGAAAGATTGTCTTGGTCTGTACAAGATTCCAAAAATTATACATTAACAGGAGCAGAATGCCTGCCCATATTTATACACTTACAAGAGTTAATAGTCATAGGAAAGTGTGGCTCGTTCTGCATAAGCATCCAAAAATTAGGCCTTAATGGGGGCAGAATGGGTGCCCATATTTAAACTGTTTTGCTGTCGTCAAATTGTGGATTCGTAAAACACAGATACTGGCTACGTGCGTTCCGCATCTTGCGGAATGGTCTGCCTATAATAGAACAATCCTATGCTTGTCCGTAAATGCGGACAATAATAGGACATATTCTATTTTTATGCGGAACGGACATGTAAACATATGGACACGGAATGCACAGAGTCATTTCCATTTTTAGTGTGACCCCCATTGAAGTGAATGGTTCTGCATACGGGCCATTTTTTCCGTAAAGAAACGCAACTGACACTGACAAAAAATAAGTTGGTGTCCATGAGCCCTTATACACACAAGTGTTAGTTGTCAGAAGAAAGAATGGCTTACTCTGAACGAGAAAAAAAATCTCCCTTTTAATTGGGTGCAGCAGCAGTACGGTGTGGATGTGGAAAGGGTAGGGTAATTGTGGCATGTGGCCGCGATAGTAGCATTAGGATTAGCAGCACACCACAGACAAGGCAGTAGATGTGTCGTAGTAGATTTGTGTAGTAGTAGTATTAGTGGCGACTGTGTAGTGGTAATGGAAGTGGCAGTAGGGGATTAGCAGCAAGGAACAGCAGCTGCGGCATTAGTGGCAGCAGCAGCCATATAGTACAAAACATTATGGAAGGCAGGAAAACAGCACTGTGGCATGATGGTGGCAGTAGCCACACAGTACAGAACATGGTGGTGGCAGCAGCAGCAATGTGATACAGAACATTACGCTAGGCAGACAGATAACACAGTGGCAGGATGGCAAAAGCAGTAGCCATACTGTACAGAACATGATGGTAGGCAAGCAGACAGCGGCAGTGGCAAGATGGGGCACCATCAGCGACAGCAGATCTATTCATTGGCCTCAGCTGGTGGAATGTGAAAAATTCTTACCGATCCATGACTTGTTCATTATGACAAAAGTGATGTTTTGGACACTGGCGGAAAACAACTTTGTCCGTTTGGGTGTTACAACACACCCTGCTGTGCTGAAAACCTTCTCTGAGATGACACTGGAGGATGGGCAAGAGAGAAAGTAGAGCACGTAGTGGACCAGTTTTGGCCACTGGTCCAATCTGCCTCTCCAGGAGCCCATGGGGTCAGGGAACACAGAATGCACCAAAGAAAGGCCAGGTAGGATTGAACGTGGGCTTTGAGGCGGAAGAGGAACCTCAGACATGTGGGCGGTAGGCAACTGCTCGCTGAAATCTGCGGCACCGAGAGTTAATCCGTTCTGTTAGCTGTAGCATTACGTTGCGTCATTATTACGAGCAGGTGTAATTTATCGCCTTGTACTCTTTGCTCCTCTATTCAGCGATGATGAGCTTTGTGGGCACAGTCAGCAGTTACAGCCCAGATTTGAAGGAGTGGTCCACTGCGGGCTTCTTTTGGCATGCAGCTAACAATGATGACAGGCGGGTGGAAGCACATCTTGCGAGAGGTCAGGGAAGTGTGCAAGAGACATGTGAAAGTGACACAAGGGATGACCAAACATTTGTAGATGATGATGTAGCTGATCGCACAAGTGAAGAGTGGGCACCACCATCACTAAGGGGCGAGGGTGGCAACATACTCGTGTACCAGCAGGGTGAAAGAATACCTGTGAGACAGCAGAGTGGAAGCAGTGGGATATCTGCAGCCAAACTCAGGAGGGGTACACTGTGAATATTTCACTGGGGGACTTAGCATGGTAGTATGCATGATGTGTGGGTAGAAGGTGAGGTGCAGCCAGTGTTGGCACAACAGCCCTGCATCAACGCATGGAGCGTCTCCATAAAGCAGCATTGGAAAACCATGCCACTCATTAAGTCTTACAACCTGATGCAGCAACCGCTGCATCTCCCACCGGCCCTCGTCCCCTCTCAAGCAGTCAGGGCTCGTCAACAACAGCAGAAGTAAGCTGTCGTTCCTTCCCATCAACCTTAATGTCATCAATTGCTTCTGATGCTACTCCTACTCCTCATCACTTGTTTCAACAACAATCGATCACTGAGGTGATTGAAAAAAGACAACAGTATGCGTGCACTTGCCCAACAGTGCAAAAGCTGAATGTAAACCTGGCCAAGTTGATGGTACTACAGTCCCTTCCTTTCCATGCAGATGATTTTGCATATTTTAGAGAACTGATGACTTGTGCCCACCCAAGGTGGAGAGTCCCAAGCCGACATTACTTTTCGAAAAAAGCTGTACCAGCCCTGCATAAGTACGATGAGCAGAGGGTGGGCCAGTCCTTGGGCCTCTTGGTGTGTGATTTCTGAGTTCACACCAGTGCTGACGTTTGGAGTTGTAACTATAGTCAAGGACAATGTATGTCATTCACAGCCCACTGAGTAAATGTGGTTCCTGCCCAGGCACACCAGCAACTTTACCAGGTGATGACAATGCCACCTCTGCATTGTAATGCTGGGATTTCTGCATCAATGTTCTCCTCTGCCTCCTCATCCTTCACCTTGTTTTCACCCTCCTTTCTAGGCACAGTTCACCTATGCAAAGCTAGGCGTTTTCACGCGGTTCTGCACCTGGTCAGCCTTGGCGAATGGAGCTATATACCGGGGAGTAACTGCTTTTCGTCATAAATAAAGAAATTGAACGTTGGCTATCTCTTCGCCAACTGGAGACAGGAGCCATGGTTACTGAAAACAGGAAGAACATTTTGTCTTTGCTGTGTCAAGGAGGGTTAACCCATGCGCTCTGCATGGCACACGGCTACAATCTCATTGTCACCCTGTTCCTCAAGTGTTACACTGAACTGCAAGAGCTGTTAAAAATGTGCATGTACTTCAGACACTCTTACCATGCAAAACACACCCTCCTTGAGCTGTAAAGGCAAAACACACCCCGCAGCCCCGCCCTGCGCGTGCTTACGTGGGGATCACGCGATACGGTTCAGTCTTTGACAACACGTGATGTTCCACGCCCCCTCGGGGTGTGTAAGGTTACGTATGGCACGGTCTTTTACAGACGCCTTCTGTCTATGCAGGCACAGGAAGGCACAGAAAGGGAGAGAGGGTAACCCACGCGATCCATGCGTGGCGCTACACTTGCTCACAATCCTGACCGGCGGACAGAACCTTTTCGCTATCACCAGCGAAACCAAGTCTATCAGCCCAGTAGTACTGCCACCAGCTCTCGTTTGATATAATTCCGGTGCGTTAACTGATTATATCGGGTGAGCAGCCAACCCTAGGTAGCGTATAACAATATTACAGAGAACACAGACGTGGGGATTTATTATCGAGATACAAGGAAAGCACAAGATTAAGTTATATATTTAATCACCTTAAGGGCACACTAGATATAACTATGTACAGTCATTGAGAAAATTTTGAGAATGATACAAATATTAATTTTTACAAAGTCTACTGCTTCAGTTTTTATAATGGCAATTTGCATATACTCCAGAATGTTATAAAGAGTGATCAGCTTAACAGCAATTACTTGCAAAGTCAATATTTGCCTAGAAAATTAACTTTATCCCCCAAAACACATTTCAACATCATTGCAGCCCTGCCTTAAAAGGACCAGCTAACATCGTTTCAGTGATTGCTCCATTAACACAGGTGTGGGTGTTGATGAGGACAGGGCTGGAGATCAATCTGTCATGATTAAGTAAGAATGACACCACTGGACACTTTAAAAGGAGGCTGGTGCTTGGCATCATTGTTTCTCTTCTGTTAACCATGGTTATCTCTAAAGAAACACGTGCAGTCATCATTGCACTGGTTTCAAATGGCCTAACAGGGAAGAGTATCGCAGCTAGAAAGATTGCACCTCAGTCAACAATCTATCGCATCATCAAGAACTTCAAGGAGAGAGGTTCCATTGTTGCCAAAAAGGCTCCAGGGCACCCAAGAAAGACCAGCAAGCGCCAGGACCGTCTCTTAAAAGTGTTTCAGCTGCGGGATTGGGCTACCAGCAGTGAAGAGCTTGCTCAGGAATGGCAGCAGGCAGGTGTGAGTGCATCTGCATGCACTGTGAGGCGGAGACTCTTGGAGCAAGGCCTGGTCTCAAGGAGGGCAGCAAAGAAGCCACTTCTCTCCAGAAAAAACATCAGGGACAGACTGATATTCTGCAAAAGGTACAGGGAGTGGACTGCTGAGGACTGGGGTAAAGTCATTTTCTCTGATGAATCCCCTTTTCGATTGTTTGGGACATCTGGAAAACAGCTTATTTGGAGAAGACGAGGTGAGCGCTACCACCAGTCCTGTCTCATGCCAACTGTAAAGCATCCTGAAACCATTCATGTGTGGGGTTGCTTCTCAGCCAAGGGAATCGGCTCTCTCACAGTCTTGCCTAAAAACACAGCCATGAATAAAGAATGGTACCAGAATGTCCTCCGAGAGCAACTTCTCCCAACCGTCGAAGAGCAGTTTGGCGATCAACAATGCCTTTTCCAGCATGATGGAGCACCTTGCCATAAAGCAAAGGTGATAACTAAATGGCTCAGGGAACAAAACATAGAGATTTTGGGTCCATGGCCTGGAAACTCCCCAGATCTTAATCCCATTGAGAACTTGTGGTCAATCATCAAGAGACGGGTGGACAAACAAAAACCTACAAAGTCTGACAAAATGCAAGCATTGATTGTGCAAGAATGGACTGCTATCAGTCAGGATTTGGTCCAGAAGTTGATTGAGAGCATGCCAGGGAGAATTGCAGAGGTCCTGAAGAAGAAGGGTCAACACTGCAAATATTGACTTGTTGCATTAACTCATTCTAACTGTCAATATAAGCTTTTGTTACTCATAATATGATTGCAATTATATTTCTGTATGTGATAAAAACATCTGAGAAACACACATAAAAACCAGAGGGCAGCAGATCATGTGAAAATATAATATTTGTGTCATTCTCAAAACTTTTGGCCATGACTGTACACAGAAGATGGATACAATGGTCAGATATGCAAATACAAGTGGTATGGTACAACAGAATTGAACAGAACAATGGTCAATTACCAGAGAGATGGAAGATCCGTTAAGATGGTTTATGGGTAGAGGTAAGGTCTGGCTGTAACCACACGGAGGCAGTGATGTCAGCAGTTTATCCAAGGTCTCTCCAAACACCATGCTCAGGGTGACCCTCCTTCAGAGAAAGACAATGGCCTCTGTTCTCTGTGGCCTTTTACCCTGCAGCCGGCCACTCCCCTCCTCCCGTCCCAGTTCTGGCAGCAAAAGCCCCACAAAACCATTATGGCGCATAGCTCCAGACCAGGAGGTCACACGGAAAGGGTTCTGGTACCAGCTGATCCGTCAGAGTTCCAGCTACAGGTGGAGACCAAACATGACACACTTATCAGGTTCCTGCTGGAGATCTCCGTATCTCCGCTTCCTGACATGTAATTCTTAACTTATGGACATGTACCTGTCCCTCTCTGTCCCCGTCTCGCGAAAATATGATTGGCTTATGCTTGTGATGAACAGCCAGTACATAATTCTTTATTAATTCCTGGCTCCAATATGTATGGAAAGTGGGTATCATGGCTAACAAGCTGATAGCTCCCTGCTGAGGGCTCTTCCTATGAGAAAGGCTTTGGTTCCGTAGTGACTGGGCAAGGCGTGAATTGTATACAAGTGACATACAAGTGACCTGCTTTGAAGGTAGGACCCCTGCGTTGTTTGCTCCATCTGCTAGTTGCCAGCAGATGGCTGTGATTAAGTAAGGAGGATGAACTGGCAGAGGATGAGGAGGAGGACATAAACACCCAGGAATTTTATACTCAGCTAGGTAGCTTATCTGCCCAAGCGACAGGAGAGGAGCATGAGGAACTGGAGGACGAAGACGAAGATGATGCAGTTGAACATGACCGACTGACCACCTAGCTCATATATCTCTCAGTCTTTGGTTGTTCGTTGAGATACAACTTGTATAGTCTCAACCCACTGCCTATTGATATACAGGGTGGGCCATTTATATGGATACGCCTAAATAAAATGGGAATGGATGGTGATATTAACTTCCTGTTTGTGGAACATTAGTATATGGAAGGGGGGAAACTTTTCAAGATGGGTGGTGACCATGGCGGCCATTTTGAAGTCGGCCATTTTGGATCCAACTTTAGTTTTGTCAATGGGAAGAGGGTCATGTGACACATCAAACTTATTGAGAATTTCACAAGAAAAACAATGGTGTGCTTGGTTTTAACGTAACTTTATTCTTTCATGAGTTATTTACAAGTTTCTGACCACTTATAAAATGTGTTGAACGTGCTGCCCATTGTGTTGGTTTGTCAATGCAACCCTCTTCTCCCACTCTTCACACACTGATAGCAACACCGCAGAAGAAATGCTAGCACAGGCTTCCAGTATCAGTAGTTTCAGGTAACATAGTAACATAGTTTATAAGGCCAAAAAAAGACATGTGTTTTCCTATAAGTTGATCCAGAGGAAGGCAAAAAACCCCTGTGAGGTAGTAGCCAATTTTCCCCACTTTAGGGAAAAAATTCCTTTCTGACTCCAATGAGGCAATCAGAATTACTCCCTGGATCAACGACCCCTCTCTAGTAACTATAACCTGTAATATTATTACCCTCCAAAAATACATCCAGGCCTCTCTTGAACTCTTTTAGTGAACTTACCATCACCACCTCCTCAGGCAGAGAGTTCCATAGTCTCACTGCTCTTACCGTGAAGAATCCTCTTCTATGTTTATGTACAAACCTTCTTTCCTCCAGACGCAGAGGATGGCCCCTCGTCATAGTCACAGTCCTGGGAATAAATAGATCATGGGAGAGATCTCTGTACTGACCTCTGATATATTTATACATAGTTATTAGATCTCCCCTCAGTCGTCTTTTTTCTAAAGTGAATAACCCTAATTTTGATAATCTTTCTGGGTACTGTAGTCCACCCATTCCAGTTATTACTTTAGTTGCCATCCTCTGAACCCTCTCCAGCTCTGCAATGTCTGCCTTGTTCACAGGAGCCCATCTCGTATCTTCACAGTATAGACAATTGCCTTCAGATGACCCCAAAAATAAAAGTCTAAAGGGGTCAGATCAGGAGACCTTGGGGGCCATTCAACTGCTACATGATGATGTGTTTCCCTCTTTATGCACTGAAGCTGGCATGTTCCCTGAGTTTTTCCAGCAAGATGGTGCACCACCACATTATGGGTGTCAGGTCCGAGCATTCCTAGATGAACAGTTTCCTGGAAAGTGGATTGGTCATCGTGGGCCAGTTGAATGGCCCCCAAGGGCGGTAAATCATGTGTTCTTCATTTTTTTCCATTACGGCAATCAGCGCACAGAAAATTTTTTGAAGTATATAAAAGGGAGTCTGTCACCTAATTTTCACCAATATAACTGAGAGCACTGCCCTTTAGAATATTGCATATATTTGGGGGTCATTGTACCTCACTATAAGTGTTTTGAGATACACTTCTGGGATGTTGCTTTATGTCCTTTTATAGATCCATATGTGGAATTGGGATGGATTAGCTTTGAGCTTATGGCTTTTTATATGTTTTTGTTGCTAGTGTTATTATTTTGTTTTTCACCTATTTGGTAGGAGAAATTGAGACTGGCGTAGATTTATGTGCCCCCTTGGGCGGAAATATTTATTATTGTTCATAACTTCAATTAACATTGTAATTTGACAGTGACTTCTTTCCCTGTCCCGGAGGGTGCTTTATGGACATCTATCCTGTGTCAGGGACTCAGTAGGGCGATCGGGAGGTTCCTGACACAGGATCGCCCCTATCGGGGAGGCTATTCCGTATATTAGGCAGGGATATCAGCTGCTGAGGGATAGGAATAGGGACAGTATTTACATTCCTATTTACATTCCTATTTACATTCCTTCCCTCCCGTCTATATCATTATTTTGGGCCAACCTGTCCTTTTGAGCCAATACACTATTTAGGTATTATTGTTTGACCCAGGGGGGCTCATCTATGTATGGCCACTTTTCTCTCCTTTTGATATGTCTGTCTATAACTCTCTCCTGCACCTCTGACATGTGTGTTGTGTTTATCTAACCTTTTTAAGAATTGATCAATAAAAGTTATTTTTTAGTGGTTTCTCAGTGATACGTTGTAGTCTGCTGCCACACTGGAATATTGTGTAAAATGGGCCATTACTTCTGATGCTACCACCCGCCTGCTGACTTTAATGCCATTCCTACAATGGGACTCTTGGCCTACTGATATGTACATGTTACATTTTTACAAGGATATGCATACCACCGGCCCTTGCTATCATAGTGCTGTTGTTGGGTCCTGCTACTAATGCAATCTGTCACCATCTTGTGCAGTATGCCACTGCTGCTGCCACCATCCCTAAATTTGACCCCACTGGGTTATGGGGCCACTTGTCACGAGTAGGCCTGCGTCTGGGATCAGACGTTCTGCGCGGCTTTCGAAGTGACATATTTGACAGGCTTTCCCTTTGTTTGTGTGCTCTTCACCACACCTCTTCCCCTCAGCTGTTGCCGCTTGGCAATCAGCTTTCCCCTATTTACCCCTTCCTCTCCCAGTATCCCTTGCGGTTTATATCTTCTACCTACTGGGTTGAGAGTGGTGTGGATCTCGGCTGAGATCCTGTTGCTGAGTTCGGCCTAAGTTAAGTTTTCTTTCTTCATTTGTTGTTTTCCTGTTTGAGTCTCCTGTTCCTCCTTACGCTTGGAGGAACGGGTGTACTCTCTGGTGTCACTAGCCTGCAGGGGTTCCTAGGGTGTATTTAGATTAGGTTCCTGTGTATGAACATTCCTACCATCCAGGATTGTTCATACTGGTAGTCAGCCTAGGGCCTAGTCACAGGGTCCTCTGCAGGAGGTGACCGGTTCCCTGGTTTTGTCTGTCCCCATCCCTCATACGCTCGGTGTGGCTTTTCCCCCCACACCAGAGCGTGACACCACTATTGTCCCTGTTTGGCATCACCATTCATTTTTCCATTCTGACCGGACGAAAGAACAGAAAAAGAAAAAAAAAATCCTGTATGTTGAGCATCCATAAGGCTTCTTTCGTACAATCAGTATTTGATCAGTATTTGTAAGATGAAAGCAGAAGTGGGTCCAAAACACAGAATAGATGCAAATATTTCCATTAGGATCCTGTATTTTGAGCATCCATAAGGCTTCTTTCACACGTTCAGTATTTGTAAGATGAAAGCAGAAGTGGGTCCAAAACACAGAATACATAGATGCAAATATTTCCATTACATTTTATCTCTGTTACATTTATCTTTGTATGTTTGCTGGAAAATCATCCTACAAAGTCTTCATGTCCTACAAAAGTCAGCAAGATGCAGAGAGAGGAGAAGCTGGATGTTCCTAATTGCATATTCTCAGGCTCCCACCTGTAGGACAGGAGAGCGCTGGGGTGGGAGAAGTGGGTATGATTAATATTCTGTGTTTACTGTCAAAAAAACTGCAGAAGATTACAGGCCAAAACAGCAATAACATGCATATTGTCCTCCCACCTAACCAGCCAAACCCCATACCAGCAACAGCCCTTGTTTGGCCACCAAATTATATGGCAACGAGTTTTCAGGCTCCAGCAGCCAGGTTTGATCCATCTACCAGGTTCGACCCATCTTCTTTTAACCCTAATACATTTTAAAAGCCAAATACCATTAGATTCAAAGTATGGAGGGATACAAGACCTTTTGGAGGGATCCACATGGGATGATGTGAATCCCTTTTACATACATGTCTACAGTGTTAAAAAATAATTTCTGGTATTTTAGTTGTTTTATGAATAGTGTGTGTATGTTCTTCATATTTACCCAATAAGTACTAGCCCCATTTTTAGTTTTGCATTTTTGTTTTTTCCTCCCCATGTTCCATTAGCCATAACTTTTAACATTTCATCATGTGTTAATTTTTTTTCCATTACGGCGATCAGCGCAAAGAAAATTTTTTGAAGTATATTAAAGGGAGTCTGTCACCTAATTTTCACCAATATAACTAAGAGCACTGCCCTTTAGAATATTGCATACACACCCCAAAAATACCTGTGTGCACTTTGTGCCTTTATTCCATGTCCAGGAAAAGCACTTTTATTCTGCTGGAAAACAGCTCCTAAGTGCTCAGCTGAAAGTGAAAGTAAAAACAGCTTTCACTCCTGACTCCATTTCTAACAGCTATATCTTCTGATATAGTGCATATAATGCTATGATTCTGGTATCGTTTGAAAGGCGATATTTCTAGTGGCTATCAGTCCCAAGATATGAGCAGCTAAAGCAGCCCTCCCCTCTTCTGTCTGGTTTGCTCTAGGCACTTGCAGCATCACAGCTGGGCACTTGGGAGTTGTTTTCCAGCAGAATAAAAGTGCTTTTCCTGGACATGGAATAAAGGCTCAAAGTTCACATAGGTATGTCTGGAATGTGTCTGCAATCTTCTGTGGTACAGTGCTCTTAGATATATTGGTGAAAAAGAGGTGACAGACTCCCTTTAATAGTGGCAATGCCTAATATTTTTTTTTATTGTTTATATATTTAGACATGTAAAATTAGGACAGGTGGGTGATTTTAACTTTAAAAAAAAATTATTTTACAGTGATGACTTTTAACCCTGTTAGGGTGCATTCACATCACCGTTTAGCTTTCCGTTCTTCTGTTCCGTCAGAAGATGAGAAAGAGAAAAAAAAACTGGATCCTGTAAAAAAACGGATCCTGTTGCATCAGTTATGCACAAGATTGAAACAGATCCATTTTTTTACAGGATCCAGTAAAAAAACAGATCCTGTTGCATCAGTTGTCATCTGTTTTAGCCATTTCCGTCTGAGATCCGTTTTTTTAGATGGACATAAAAGTTCTGCATGCAGGACTATTTTCCCTGTCTAAAAAACGGATCTCAGACTGAAATGGCTCAAATGGATGACAACTGATGCAACAGGATCCGTTTTTTTTTACTGGATCCTGTTTTTTTTTCCTCTCTCTCTTCTTCTGACGGATCAGAAGAACAGAAAGCTAAACGGTGATGTGAATGCACCCTTAGGGGGCTAGAACCTGGGATCTTTTGATCTCTTGTCCTATTTGCATAACGGAAGAACGGATTGGAAGTCCAGGGAAGTCCGTGCCTCCGCACCTTAAAAAGAGTCTGTGATCCGCATGCGGCAGTCCCACGGTCGGTGCCCATATATTGGGCACAGCTGGCACATGTTTGTATGCATGAGGCCTTAACTCACAGTTGCCGCGATCTGCGTTGATGGTGGCACCTGAGGGGTTAAATGATGGGGTTCGATGGGATCGCCATTACCCCTCATTGTGGTTAGGTGTCTGCTGTATGATACAGCCGGCACCCATTGTGTATGGAGCAGGCTCACTGCAGCAGCCTGCTCCTTCCATTCCACATATGTACGGGTATACCTGATTTATTGAAATTTGTGACAAATTAATCCATAATTAATCAAATTTCTTGGCTAACTTCGGCGAATCCGCAGAATCTAATTTTCCAAAACTTTGCTCATCTCTACTCATGATGAAGGGGAAGACAAGGAGGAGGTACTTCTGCTTCATGTGCTGCAATAGATCCCTGGTGTCTATGTTTGTGTTTGAACGCCCGTGTCTTATTTTAATCCTGTAGATCTGCAAACAGCTGTGATTTTGCGGCACCAACTAGGTAAAACTAGGGGGTGGTGACAGGGCTGTTTGCAATGAGAACTTCCATTGTGGAAGTGCTCATCTCTCGTTTTAAAAATGGATGTCGATATAGTTAAATGCTACGACAGCGCACAAGAGCGATATTTCCCTGCCCCAAAGTTCTCTTTAATTCAGGTCTAGTGCCTGTAGCCTATCAGAGGCCGGCACAGGAAGCGTGATAATGAGCCGGCAAGCAAACAGCTCAGGACACATAAAAGGGAGAGGCTTATGTCCAGCACTACATTGCTAACAGGACAGTAAGTACTTGAGGGTTTTTTTGGCAGCATGTTTTGTTCCACTATAGAGGAGTGTGCTTTATTATAACTGGAGGGAGCACTATAGGGATATTGGTTTTACTGTGACACTGAAAATGGGGCTTTTTGTATTGGCACATGTTATAAAGGGCATTTTTGTACTGGCTCACATTATGGAGACTTTGGTTCTACTTGGGGCACTATAAGGGTTTTTTATAAAGGGGCATTTTTGTACTGCCACACAAAAGGGGTATTTTTTGTACTCTCACACATTATAAAGGACATGTTTTCTACTGCCACATATTATAAGGGGCATTTTTTTTGTACTGGCACACAATTTAAGGGGGCATTTTTGTACTGGCACACGTTGTAAGAGAGTAAACTTTGTACTGGCACACATTATAAGGGAGTATTTTTGTCACGTACCAGGGGCCCAAGGCAGACCTCTGGGACAACTTGCAAACAGGACACAGGAAGATTACAGACCAGGGACCAAAAGATTACTTTATAACACATGTAATAAAGGAACATGACAGCAACAAATGCAGGTTGAGCAATAGTGGTAGCACTACCACAGAACTAAGTGCACCAGAAGACCAAAGACAAAACCCAGAGGGTAGAAAGCCAGTGAGCCCTGTTCTTCACAGAGGGATGAACTGGGCCGAGGGCTCACTGGACGCATCTCCTGGAAGGTCCCGGTACACTTGGCCGCTACCTGCAGGAACCCACACTGGTGTAAGCACCAGAGGAACAGACAACAGAACTGGAACCCAAGCAAACACAGGACATAGATCAGACAACAAGACAAACGGGAACCAGCACAGAAGCAGATGCCAAGCGGAATGGAAGCATGGCGGCCTCAGTTAGAGCTACACACAGACTAGAGATCCTCCCTCTGGAGAACCTAGGAGCCCTCTCCCGAAGGCAGGACAACACAGAAACAGAAGCAGTAAGGCACTGATGGACAGACCAAGAACATACAGGATCGGAAGCAGTTTAGCACTGCCAAGCTAACAGACGCAGTTAGAGCACTGCTAGGCTAAACATGAAACAGAGTGGATGCAGACAGAGAACAGGTACAGAAGAACAGGTACAGAAGATCACGCAACAGAAACAACAATGCATTACCAGGCGACACCTCAAACAAGGAAGATGGCAAAACCCCCTGTGTCAGTAACAAGGGGTTACACCCAGTAAGGCACAGGACAGACTGACCCCCTGGGTGAGCAGCAGGGTGCAACATCCAGCAAGGCAGAAGATAGACTGACCCCAAGCCCCATGCTCACAGACAGATATAGCTGAATAACAAGGGCACCTGATAAGCCACTCCCAGGAACAGACCAGATGAAGTTAACCCCATCAGAACCAGGAGTAACAAGAAACACAGAACACACAGGCTTCAGTACTGGACGTTGCCTCTGGCAATCAGCATACACAGAGTCACCTGCAGCCAGTACGACAGAGCACAAACAACCCGTGACACAAACAGAAATGCATGCATACTCAGACCCTGTTCACTCACAAGGCTGCAGCCAGCACGCATCGCAGAACCAGCAAACATGGGAACACCCACAACCAGTACACAAAGTGCATGCAGCCAGCCTTCACAACACCAGAGACAGGAGCCACAGAGTTGCAGACACGGGGAGCCACAAACACAGGCCACAGTTCACACACTACACCGCAACCAGCAGGCAGTCCCAAGCAACCAGAATACACAGGTTTCGGCCTGCAGCCAGTACACAAGAGAGCATGCAGCCAGCCTACATGGCACAACTGCCAAAGTGAACCGCACCGTGACAATTTATTTTATGTATCAACACACATTATAAGGGAGTAGTATTTCTACTGGCACACATTATGAGGTATTTTTGTACTGCCACACATTATAAGAGGGTTTTTTTTGCACTGTCACACATTATAAGGGGGGCTTTTTTATTACCAATTGGGGGCACTATGGTGGTCTTTATTACTACTGAGGCACTATGCAGAACGTGATTACTAATATGGGCACCAGGGCTGCGGAGTCAGAGTCGTGGAGTCGGAGTCGGTCACCATTTTGGTGGAGTCGGAGTCTGTATAAAATGGACCGACTCCGACTCCTAAAATATATAATGAATTAGTACATTTAGTTCAGTGCAATAAGTGCTGAATATATTTTTTATAAGAATTTGTGAAAATGATGAAATGTCCTATAAATGTCTGTTCTATTCCTGATCTAAGGATTTCGGCTTTTAGTTGAGATGACTGTGTACTGCATGTTCTCTCCGTATGCTTTATGTTTCCTCTGAGCTCATGTTTGGAGAGGTTAGCTGCTCTCATGGCTTCTATCTGCTGCTGATGTAAAACACCTAGAGCCTTATGTATGAAAACTGTCTAGGTGTAGAAGTTTCTTTGTTGCCCATAGAAACCAATCAGAGCTCCCCTTTCATTTCATATAGGCGATGCTCCGGGCCCAATACCTCTGGGGGGGCCCAGCAGGGATGGCCTTAGTACAATCAGGCGAATACAAGTGAGCGCTTCCATTATGGAGTCTGATGGGGGCACATTAAACCGATCTGAGGTCTGATGGGGGCACATTCTGATGATCTGAGGTCTGATGGGGGCACATTCTGCTGATCTGAGGTCTGATGGGGCAACATTCTGCTGATCTGAGGTCTGATGGGGGAACATTCTGCTGATCTGAGGTCTGATGGGGGCACATTAAGCCGATCTGAGGTCTGATAAGGGCACATTAAGCCTATCTGAGGTCTGATGGGGGCACATTAAGCCGATCTGAGGTCTGATGGGGGCACAATACGCTGATCTGAGGTCTGATGGGGGCACATTAACCCTATCTGAGGTCTGATGGGGGCAGATTAAGCCGATCTAAGGTCTGATGGGGGAACATTCTTTTGATCTGAGGTCTGATGGGGGCACATTCTGTTGATCTGAGGTCTGATGGGGGTACATTCTGCTGATCTGAGGTCTGATGGGGGCACATTCTGCTGATCTGAGGTCTGATGGGGGCACATTCTGCTGATCTGAGGTCTGATGAGGGCACATTAAGCCGATCTGAGGTCTGATGGGGGCAAGGGACTGTTAGTTTAGTGATGTAAAAGCTGGGGACAGATTTCCTTTAACATAGGAGTCCCCTTTTTTACTCCTATTAATCCTATATTTTACTGCATTATGTAGTAGAGTATTTAGAGTAGGGTATGTAGAAAGTCTATTGTACTGTACTTAACAGCATAGATGATCTAGCAGTTTATATAGTCATTTTGCTAATACAGTATTATAACCACAACTAGTAGTATGTGCCTGTGAAGTTGGAAACGTGCATTTGGGAAGCCAAAAAGTGGGGGGCCCACTCAAGTATGTTTTGCCCCCCCATGTGCTGAACCTCTAGCTACGCCTCTGATCAGGCCCTTAGTGAACTGTACCCAGAGAAGCCTGATAGATTACAAACTGTTTTTGTCATGACTTATCTGTACTATTGATTTTATGCAAATTTGTTTAAAGTTATCACTTAAACATGCTCCATGTATGAGGGAGTCGGGAGTCGGAGTCAGGGGAAATTGAGGAGTTGGAGTCGGAGTCGGGGCTTTGGCTTACCGACTCCACAGCCCTGATGGGCACTATGCACACATTATTTTTTCTGGGGCACAATGGGGGACATTATGACTATTGGGGTCAGTGTAGGAGCACTGTTAACACAGTGCACTCTAGCAGAAACGTATTACTTTTGGTGGGACTTTTAGAAGCGCTATTACTGTGGGGGGTACCCTGGCACAGTATTAGGTTAGCACAATTATTTTTGGGGGACACTACTTGAGTCATTTATCAAACTGGTGTAAAGTAGAACTGGCTTAGTTGCCCACAGCAGCCAATCAGATTCCACCTTTCATTTTTCCCAGCTCCTTTGGAAAATGAAAGATGGAATCTGATTGGTTGCTATGGGCAACTAAGCCAGTTTTACTTTAAACCAGTTTGATAAATGACCCCATATGATTACAGCACTATTAGTGTCAGAGACAAGAGATGGCTACAAGAAATCATCACGATGGTTAGAAAGTTGTGGAAAGAGATTGTCTACATCAGAGAAGGCATCACTGGATGTAACAGATATGTAGTACCGTATTACCCTGTATATAAAACATAGCACTGTATGTGATGGTTTCCAAGTATGGTGTCACAATTCAGGGGTATGTGCAGCCCTGAATTCAACCCCACCACTGACCCTGCCTACTTGCACGGACCGTCCTAGGCAACAGCGTACAACATGTCGACAGTCCCTAGCCTAGGTACGTGCTGGGGCGTACTGGGAGGGGAGCAACAGGAGAAAACAATAAACAAAAGGCAGAACACACACAAAATAAGAAACCGCCAAGCCGAGTTCAAATCAGGAAGTCACGTCAAAAACCAGGGGAACAAACAGGTGCAAAGTCAAAAACACGAGCCGAGGTCAAAGCCGAGAGGTAATGAAGTACAAGAGGATGAGACGTGGACAAAGTCAAATTCACAGCCGAAGTCGAAGCACAAAGTCACAGCAGTTCAATATAGCAAGTTCAGGTAATAAGACCAATTCAGGAAATAAGACCAAGACTGTGGCCAGCAGGCTGCCCGTTAAATAGTCACAGAGGTGGGTCATGTGACGTGGCCAGCGTCACATGACCTCAATACTGACTCCACAGGTTAGCGCTGCCCTGCTTGTACATCACTAAGGGACGGGCGTCCTCCAACCTTGTCAGGAAGCGTACGCTGCCAAGTTCGTTTCCCACTGTGTACGCCAGTAGGAAGCGAACGTACACTAGGAAGCGTACGCTGCCGGGTCCGCCTCGCTACCTGTACGCAAGTAAGGAGCGGGCATATACCAGAAAGCGTACGCTATCGGGTAAACTTCACCCCCTGATCGCCATAGGAACGAGGACACCTGCCGTGTCCTCATTCGGAAATAGACACGGGAGACCGGCTGCACAGCAAGGATGGGTCGCGTCGCCAGCTCACCGTGACAGTACCCCCCTTTCGCGAGGGGCCACTGTACCCTTACCTACCGGAGACGGTTTCTGAGGATGTGCCAGATGAAACCTCGAGTCCGCGTGCATTTTGTTGGCTGGCACCCAAAATCTCTCCTCTGGACCAAACCCCTTCCAGTTCACCAGATACTGAAATGAGTTCCGAACTTTCCTCACATCAATGACTCTAGACACCTCATGTTCTAATTGTCCTGCAAACTCCACTGGCGACGGAGGCTCTTCTGCAGGGAAAACAGATGGAACATATTTTTTAAGTAAAGACTTATGGAACATGTTGTGGATCCAGCAGGAATTAGGAAAACGCAATTTAAAAGACACAGGGTAATAATATGCATTATTTCGTAAGGCCCAATGAATCGAGGAGCAAAGTTATTCGATGGTACCTTCATGAGTAAATTCTTAGTGGACAACCACATCTTGTCACCCACGTTAAAATCAACACCCTGAGAACATCTTTTGTTAGCTTTAAACTTCTGAACCTCCTGGGCTTTCTTCAGGTTTGATTGAACCTGGGCCCAGACTGTGCACAGTTCTCTGAAACTAGGTTAGACTCTGGGACCAAGGAAGCAGACGGCGAAAAAGAGCAGAATTGCGGATGAAACCCCAGATTACAAAAAAAGGAGACATACCGGTAGACTAATTCACTTGATTATTAATGGCAAACTCAGTAACAGATAGATATTTCATTCACTGTTGTTGGTTATCAGAAACATAACATCTCAAATATTGCTCCAGAGACGCGTTCAGTTTGACTGTTGGTTTCTGGATGGAAGGCCGAGGAGAATGACAAGGAGATATTACATTTGTGACAAAACGCCTTCCAGAACTTGAAAACAAACTGAACGCCTCTGTCAGATACAATATTCTTTGGAACACCATGTAAGCGAACAATATGATCAACGAAAAGAGAGGCCAACGAAAAGAGAGGCCATTTTATTCCCCTGTCAAAACTGCGTAATGCTACAGCATTACGCAGTTTTGACAGGGGAATAAAATGGCATATCTTACTAAACCTATCAACAGCCACCCATACAACCGTCTTGCCCTCAGAACATGGCAAATCAGTGACGAAATCCATGGAAACATGAGACCAAGGCCTACTAGGAATGGGTAGAGGACGCAACTCACCTGCTGGACGTGTCCTAGGATTCTTGGACCTAGCACAAACCTCACAAGAGGATACGTAGGCTTGAACATCTCTAGATAACGTGGGCCACCAATAAAACCTAGAAACGAGCTCCTTGGTGGCATTAATACCGGGATGATCACTCAGTGCAGAGTTATGACACTCACCCAGAAGCCAGAAACGCAGATGAGCAGGGACAAACAACTTATCTTTAGGGGATTCAAGTGGAGCCAGGTGTTGTCTCGCAGAAATCTCAGTGGTCAGGTCAGATGAAGTAGCAGCCACAATAATATCTGCCGGCAAAATAGGTTCGGGAGGAGAGTCAAGAGGCTGGAAGGCATGAAAACTCCGGCCGGCATCTGCCTTGATATTTTTACTTCCTGGCCTGAAAGTAACACAGAAATTAAAACGAGTAAACCGAAGACAGACCGGGAGAGTCTGGGGGAAGAGAAAAAACCCATTCTTGTGGGTCCCCATTCAACAGAGAAATAATGATTCTAACTCTTTGTTACTCAGAGCCCGAAGAGTGGGGGCGTTACCGAAAATAAAGCTTATAACTCTCCTTAAAGGTCAGAAAAAATGTACGTTCCCCAGAAAAACAGTCGGGTAGTTTGACGTGGGGTTTGAGGTTTTGTAAGGAGGGAGCCGCTATAAGTGCGGTCTGAAGCTGCTCCTGCTGCAGTCTTTCCGCCAGATCCTGTATCATTTGGGCCATGTTGTGCATCTGGTCGGTAAGAATCCGCATAGGCTCCATGGTAATTATTGGCCTGTGATTCTGTCACAATTCAGGGGTATGTGCAGCCCTGAACTCAACCCCAACACTGACCCTGCCTACTTGCACGGCCCATCCTAGGCAACGGTGCACAATTTGTCGACAGTCTCTAGCCTAGGTACGTGCTGGGGCGTACAGGGAGGGGAACAATGGGAGAAAACAATAAACAAAAGACAGAACACACACAACATAAAATACTGCCAAGCCAAGGTAAAACCAGGAAGTCACGTCAAAAACCAGGGGAACAAACAGGAGCAAAGTCAAAAACACGAGCCAAGGTCGAAGCCAAGAGATAGCGAAGTACAAGAGGATGAGACGAGGACAAAGTCAAATTCACAAGCCGAAGTAGAAGCACAAAGTCACAGCAGTTCAATATAGCAAGTTTAGGTAATAAGACCAATCGCAGGCAACCTGTGGCCAGCAGGCTGCCTGTTAAATAGTCCCACAGGTCTGGCCACAGGTGAGCGCGGGTCTATCCACGCCTGCGCTCACCTGCCCTGCTTGTACATCACTAAGGGGCGGGCGTCTGCCGACTGCGTCAGGAAGCGCACACTGCCGAGTTTGCTTCACATTCTGTACGTCAGAAGGAAGCGAACGTACCCTAGGAAGCTGCCAGGTCCGCCTCGCTCCCTGTACGCAAGTAGGGAGCAGACGTACGCCAGAAAGCGTAAGCTGTCGGGTAAACTTCGCCCCCTGATCGCCATGAGAACAAGGACACCTGCCGCGTCCTCATTCGGAACTAGACACAGGAGACCGGCGGTGCAGCAAGGATGGGTCGCGTGGCCAGCTCCCCGTGACATATGGCCTTATCAGTAGGGCTGGAGGGAAGGGGTTAGTTTGAGAATTTGGCATGGAGGGGCACCATTTCAAGTTTTACCTTAGATAAC
Organism: Rhinella marina; assembly: GCA_900303285.1. Lineage (NCBI taxonomy): Eukaryota > Metazoa > Chordata > Amphibia > Anura > Bufonidae > Rhinella > Rhinella marina. The sequence continues at coordinate 54,603 of ONZH01018114.1, forward strand.
AAAATGCTAGGTGTACTTATTAGCCACCATTGCAGGTCTCCAAAGGATGTCAGCACATCACCTTAATCCGGTGAGCGTCTAGCTGGCAGTTCAGCATTAGCAGATAAAGAATCTGTCCATGTTTAGGGAGAGTCAGTACTGAGAGCTTTCACACCACTAGTCTATTTACAACATGGAGGGAAGAGGGGCTGTCTGTTGAGTGACACCGAGCAATAAAAAAGCTGCCTTTATGTGACTGGGAGTGTTACACTGAAAGTCCCCAGATCAGCGCTTCTTCTTCAACTATAAAGCACAAGTCAGAACAGTGTGACATGAGCTGCACCAATTACACTGCACTGTGTTAGAAATGCTGATTTGGTGACCCCTGAGTAATATATCTTCCTGTTTAGTAGATCCAACTGCATAAAACAGCACTGACATGCTGGGTCCAAGGTTGCCACGTCCATATTGTTTTATAATGTGTCTTTTAAAATGTCAGAAGGCAAGAGAGACTTGTATTTCACTCTTAAAAATGAAGGGTGGTGGTTGGAAAGCTGTTATTTCTGATAAATTAAAGGGGTTGTCTCACTTCAGTGTGTGCAAAAAAAACGTGGAGCCCCATTTATGGGTCTACAACACAGTGAAAGCCAGATATCCCTCAAAGGAAGGAAAACCAAGCAAAGGGGTGTCCTTGGAGACTACTCAAACAAAACAATAGCTGATCTCAGGGAGACCAGTTACAAAAACACAGTGGAGCCTCATTTAAGAGTCTCAACACAGCAATCCAAAGTGCAAAGCTTCCTGGGAAACAGTAATATGCAAAATAACCGTGGAGCCCCAGTTATGGGTCTACAACACAGTAAAAGCCAGATATCCCTCAAAGGAAGGAAAACCAAGCAAAGGTGTGTCCCCATTACAGAGATCACCAAATCCACCATATTAAGTGGCCCCTATGTCAAGATCCCGCTCTTTTACAAGCTTTAAGGATGTGACGGGGAAAACCTAAGCCAGTTATCCATCCACAGACAGCTGTTTCATTGTATTGCCCCTCATCAGTGTGGAGTAGGATTCTGGCTAACCGGGAGCAATGCCTTGGAGACTACTCAAACAAAACAATAGCTGATCTCAGGGAGACCAGTTACAAAAAACACGTGGAGCCTCATTTTAAAGTCTCAACACAGCAATCCAAAGTGCAAAGCTTCCTGGGAAACAGTTACATAGTTACATCGTTAATACGGTTGAAAAAAGACACGTCTATCAAGTTCAACCAAGGGAGGGGGTAGGAGTGATGAAGGGGAGGGGACGGGTAACCTTAAGACATGACTCTACATTTCTTAATATGTGGTGACCTTCTTTTTCTCTAAGAATTTATCTAAGCCTGTTTTGAAGCCCTCATCTGTCGTTGCTGTGACCAGCTCCTGCAGTAGACTGTTCCACAGATTCACAGTTCTTATAGTAAAGAAGGCTTGTCGCCCCTGGAGTCTGAACCTTTGCTTCTCCAGGCGGAGGCAGTGCCCCCGCGTCTTTTGAGGAGATTTTACCTGGAACAGTTTTTCACCATATTTTTTGTATGGGCCATTTACATACTTATACAGGTTGATCATGTCCCCCCTTATACGTCTCTTCTCAAGACTAAACAAGTTTAACTCCTTCAATCTTTCTTCATAGCTAAGATGCTCTATGCCCCTTATCAGTTTAGTTGCCCGTCTCTGCACCCTTTCCAGCTCCAGGACATCCTTCCTATAAACCAGAGCCCAGAACTGAACAGCATATTCCAGATGAGGCCGTACTAATGCTTTATACAGTGGTAATATGACATCCCTGTCCCGCGAGTCCATGCCTCTTTTAATACATGACAATATCCTGCTGGCCTTAGAAGCAGCCGATTGACATTGCATGCTATTCTGCAGTCTATGGTCTACAAGGACACCCAGATCCTTCTCTACAAGTGACTCTCCCAGTGTTACTCCCCCTAGGACATAGGAGGCATGCAAGTTGTTAGTACCCAGATGCATAACTTTACATTTACCCACATTGAACCTCATCTGCCAAGAGGATGCCCAAACACTCAGTGTGTCCAAGTCAGCTTGTAACTTCTGCACATCTTCCATAGACTGGACTCTACTACAAAGCTTAGTGTCATCTGCAAAAATTGAAACAGTGCTGTTAATTCCTCCCTCTATATCTATATCATTAATAAATAAATTAAATAAAAGTGGACTCAGCACTGAACCTTGGGGTACACCACTTATAACTGGGGAACATTCAGAGTAGGAATCATTCACCACCACTCTCTGAGTACACTCCTTCAGCCAGTTCTCAATCCGGTTACAGAGTAGATTTTTTAATCCAAGCGACCTTAATTTACCCGTCAGACGTCTATGAGGGACCGTGTCAAACTCTTTTGCAAAGTCCAAATACACAATATCCACAGCCGCCACTCTATCCAGACTTCTACTCACTTCTTCATAAAAAACAATCAGGTTAGTCTGACAGCTTCTGTCCTTAGTAAAACCATGCTGGTTATCACTTATAATACTATTATCCAAAACATATTCCTGTATATAGTCCCTTATTAGACCCTCAAAAAGTTTCCCCACAATAGACGTTAAGCTCACCGGTCTGTAATTCTCCGGGGATGACCTAGAGCCCTTCTTGAAGATGGGCACCACATTTGCTTTACGCCAGTCCCTCGGCACTATGCCAGTCACCAGAGAATCTTTGAATATTATATACAAGGGCAAAGAAATTACTGAACTAAGTTGGGTGTAACCCATCCGGTCCTGGAGCCTTATTCACCTTTACTTTGTTTAACTTAGCTTTGACCATATCTATGTTGAACCAGTTGAGTATATTACATGAAGTATCACCAGCACTTACTCTACCGACAGCAGATCCCACCTCTTCATGTGTATATACAGAACTAAAGAACTCATTCAGTAGCTCCGCCTTTTCCTGATCCCCAGTAATCAATTCCCCATCACTATTATTCAGGGGTCCTAAATGCTCTGACCTAGGTTTTTTTGCATTTATATATTTGAAGAATTTTTGGGGATTGGTTTTGCTATCCCTGGCCACCAGCCTTTCATTTTGAACTTTTGCTGCTTTTATAGTCCTTTTACAATCTTTATTAACCCTTTTGTAGTTATTAAAGGCTATGGTAGACCCCTCTGCTTTGTATATTTTAAATGCCCTTTGTTTTTCATGTATTGCCCTTTTAACATCCGCATTAAGCCACGCAGGGTTTAATTTTAAGTGTATTATGCAAAATAACCGTGGAGCCCCAGTTATGGGTCTACAACACAGTGTTTTTTTGTAACTGGTCTCCCTGAGATTAGCTATTGTTTTGTCACTTCAGTAAGTGGCATTTATCATGCAGAGAAAGTTAATACAAGCCACTTACTAATATATTGTTATTATCCATAATGCTTCCTCTTCTGGCTGGATTCATTTTTCCATCACATTATACACTGCTCGTTTCCATGGTTACAGACCTACCTGCAATACAAAAATCATACCTCCCAACCGCCCCGGATCCAGCGGGACAGTCCCGGATTGCAGTGGCTGTCCCGTTTTCCCGGACGGGGGAGGTATGTCCTGCTTTTAGCTGTCTCTGCTTCGATAGGAGGCAGAGACAGCTGATGGTGAAGCAGAGAGCCATCAGCTCCCCACACCATTCACCTCTGCCTCCTTCCCCCACTTTGTACTAACCTCATCAGGGGTGAGGGGGGGGGGCTGTGGAGGACTTGGTTCGTCCTCCGTAGTGGCTAGAATGGAGTTGCTTGAAGGAGGTCTGTGATGTCACTGGCCACATGCTTCGTCATGGTCACATGACCAATCCCGACTGCAGGAGCTTGTTGAAGGAGGAGGGGCTGTGTGTGCTAGCCAGCAGCCCAGTGATGGAGGATGTGCTGCCTTCCTGGAGGACACAGAGCTTCATGGGGAGCAGGTAAGGGGCAGCAAATGGAACTGATACTGTATATGAGGGGGCAGGTGGAATACTCAGGGGCAGTGAAGTTCAAACGGAGTGGAGTCTGGGGCAATTACAGGGATTTATAGTACTGATCTGGGTGTATTCTGGGGGCCATGGGGGGCTTTATGGGGTGTAAATCTATAATGGGGGACTTATGGTGTATTCTGGGGGACATGGGGGGGCTTTATGGGGTGTAAATCCGTGAGCGGGGCATGTGGTGTATTCTGGGGGCCATAGGGGGGCTTTATGGGGTGTAAATCTGTGAGGGGGGCATGTGGTGTATTCTGGGGGACATGGGGGGGCTTTATGGTGTGTAAATCTGTGAGGGGGGCATGTGGCGTATTCTGGGGGACATGGGGCAGATCTGAGGGGGAGCTTTATCGGGTGTAAATCTGTGAGGGAAGGGGGGGCATGTGTTGTATTCCGGGGGACAGAACAGGAGAGGGCTCCAGCATAAGGGAGACTGGATGGATCCGTTATGCAGGCTATAGGCTTCTATTATGACGGAATAAATAACAGAATGTCTCCAAAGGCATTCCGTAATGCATTCCGTCATGGAATTGCATTATGGTCCGTGGTAACAGAATCCATATAGCAATTCACTTTTTACCTCAACCTGAACACGAATTTCAAAATATGAAATTCGCTTATCCCTAATAGGGATGTTATGTACATGGACTGTACATTGGAGTAGGCTGTATTTAGAGGGTGATGTACCGTAATTTACATGGGACTGTACATTGGAATAGTTTATTAGTGTTTATTATCCCTGTACTGTGACATCGCTGTATTTATTATCCCTGTACGCTGACATCACTTTGTTTATTATCCCTGTACGGTGACATCGCTGTGTTTATTATCCCTGTACGGTGACATCGCTGTATTTGTTATCCCTGTACTGTGACATCACTGTATTTATTATCCCTGTACTGTGACATCGCTGTGTTTATTATGCCTGTACGATGACACGCTGTGTTTATTATCCCTGTACTGTGACATCGCTGTATTTATTATCCCTGTACTGTGACATCGCTGTGTTTATTATCCCTGTACGGTGACATCACTGTGTTTATTATCCCTGTACGGTGACATCACTGTGTTTATTATCCCCGTACAGTAAGGGGACTGGGTGATTCGCTTATCGTGGGTGGAGTTAGGGGCGTGGCCTAGTGCAGAAAAAAATTGCCGCACAATGTGTCCCTCTTTGTCTCTTTACAAAGTTGGGAGGTATGCATAAATGTGGGTCATGCTTGCACATTATAGGAAAAACCACTAGCCTTTGTGCGTTCCCATGGTCCTGGACACCAAAGAGGCTGACAGTTTTTCCTATAGTGTGCAAGCACGACCACCACTGACGGATTGCAGGGTGGTCTGTAACCATGGAAACTAGCAGCAAAGGAAGCAATATGATTAATAACAATACATTAGTATGTGCCTTGTATTAACTTTCTCTACATGATTAATGCAACTTACCGAAGTGAGACAACACCTTTAACTACAATTGGACAAATAATTGTTTGTCATGGTATAGATTGCATATTATGGATTTTTTGCACATTTAGCACAATATTTTACTATGTACCTCCAGTTGCAATATGCCTTCAGATCTGGCATAGGTCAATGACAGAGGACAGATCCAACATGATTAACCCCTTCTGGGCTGACGTGCAGTCGATGGTGCAATTCCTGGCCTTGACAGCAAACTGGGGTAAGTGCGGACACACACATGGAGTCTCTAGTACACAGTGTAGCCATAGGTTTGACAAAGCAATCACTCCAGCAGCACAATAAAGTCTCTTTAGGGTCCACACAACAATTAGGTCAATCCTGTTTGTGATGCCAATTTTATGCAGCAAGCTCCTGAGGAGCCGGAGCAGAGGATGGGAGTGGTAGTGTCTCTGATTCTAAGGCTAGTTTCACACTAGCATTAGACATCTGCCAGAGATGTCTGGATCCGGCATTGCGGGAAGCTACCTGATACCCGTCGGCCCCATTAACTATAATGGGGACCAGCGGAGATTCTGACGCAAATTGGTAAATATACCAAGAATCGTCCGGACTAAAACCGCTGCACACAGTGGTTTTAGCCAGGCCAATTCATGTTTGACGGTTTGCGTACAGATCTCCGTCAGTTCTCATTATAGTTAATGCGGCCGGGCAGCAAGGTGGTATCTTCCGGCAAATCCGGAATGCAGAGCACTAGTGTGAAACTAGCCTAACACAGTCTATAATAGTGGCTTTCCACTCACTGTTGCTCCTTAGGGCCAGTGCAGTTAAAGGAGGGGACACCTTTTCTTCCCTGTGGGCACTCCCTGATGTCGGGGCTCCCGTGGGAAACTACAAAGTACCCCCAGCAGAGAAGCAGGCAAGACATGCCTGTGGGGTACTCCTTATTCCGGGGTGTTCAGCACCTTCTGCATAACACCATTTAGTTATTTTGCCAAAAAAGCTTCCAGGAAAGAAACATTTCACCTAGGACAGGGCCTCTTGGCCCCCTGGTTACTAGACAGCTCAGGCATTCGGTACCATCAGCCAAATCCCTGAATTAGCAGTCAAATACCAAAAAAATTGTGCCTGAGGCAGAAGAAGAGAACTGCTGCCAAAAGCTAAAAACAAAAACTACAGGAGACAGATGAAGTGACAAATCATAACGATGTAGTTATTATGGGGGGCTGTCTGGAACTATCCAGATATAGTCTAGGAAACTGAAACCTGTACATCTCCATAAAGGAAACAAGTTCTTGACAATAACCAAAGATAACTAACTTTCCCAACTGGTTCAGGGCCTGACTAGAGGGACTTAGTACTAACAATAGACCTGACAGGACAGCTATGTGCAGGTTGGGGGACACCTGGGAAATAGTGACCACAATATAACAACCTTCCAATTGTCGTTCAAAAGAGTGTTTCTTCAGGGCACAAAAATACCAAACCTCAAAATAGCAAATTTTTTTCCAGCTAAGAGAGGTCATTTGCCTCACTAACTGGGGCAATCTCCTCAAAAATAAAAAGGCAGGTGGGATGGGGGTTCTTTAAAAGAAGATGAGCATGAGGGGGCGTGGTTAGCAGCTGAGAGGACGCATATTCCCACAGCTCCGTCTATCTGGGGAAAAAATCTACATCCATAACCTTTATAAATCTTCCCAGAGGTCTAAAAAATAACATACTCTGCCAACCCCTGGCAGTCGACCGGATCCCACAAAAACCACCAGATCTCCAAAGCTGCAGAAATACACCCGAGGCCTACCTGAGGAACAAAGATCTCCGCCTTGCGTTCAGGCGCCGCCACGAGGCAGGCCCTGTCCGTAGGCCCGAGGCTACCAGCCCATAATATCGGGATTTCACCAGCAGCTACGGAGGAGCACCAAACACCATAACAAGTACTGCAGGTCAGACACAAACCCACCTACAGTGCCCTTACCTGCCTGCAGCGAATATTCTCAAAACCCGGGCCGCCATCTTGGTGAATTCTCGCTGCTCTCACGTGGGCCCTGTAGCACCTCTGCCTGATGTACCGGGGAAGCGGAGGAACAATAAGCCACCCCTAACAGTTACTGGGGGACCCATCGACCACACAGGTTCTTCCTGAGCACCGAGCAGGGGTTGATCCTTGGTCCTCCCTAGCCTCCTTTAAATATTCTGATTGTCAGCAAACGCCTGGAGTGGCCTTAAATGCAATTATTAGCGACTCGCAACCAGTGCTCCCCATTCACAGGTAACTACCATCTTACCTGCAGACGGCACTGGTCTGCGGCCTGCACGCATTGGGGGAGTGGAGAACGGGCTCTTCACATCTGGCCCCTGATAAACCTTAATGCCTGAGAATCCCTCTCTCACCAGGAGGAGTGCTGTATTCTCAACTGTGAGTAACAGACACTACCAAGGGAGTGACCCCTGCCCAACCTGAGGGATACCAACTAGCCATTCTTACCACTCCCTATCTCTGGGCCCTGGTTGTTAGCCACAGAATGGCACAAGCTGTCCTCTGGTTAAGGAGAAACATCACTTCAATATTTCCGGGTACCTACCGATGATGATGTCTAAAATCTTGCTGACACACTCTGCTCCATCCGCGGCATGAAGATTTTTGGCGGTATCGTCATATATTCTTTTTTTCCCTTCCTGTTCCCGTCCAGTTTTATATATGACTTCTGGTCTGATTATCCGTCTATTCTAAGCATCTGAGTGAGGCATGCCTGCAAGGTCACAAAAAAAATGCAGGGGTTCTCTTCCTCCTGCCAAACTCTCCTGGAGCTCTTTCGCACCCCACAGCCATCTAATATGGAGCGTCCTGACTCACCAACTGGCAGTACAAGTTCGCTACTACCCTCTGAACCTGAACCTGCAGTAGGTTCTCCAGCTCCTGTTTTTGACCCGTCTGAACTCTATGAAAACATTAAATCACTTTTTATTACAGAATTGTCCAAGGCAGTGGCAGACTTCACTAAGCAAATTCAGGACCTGGGTTCCCGAGTATCCGACCTGGAAGAGAAGATGGACGAGGTAGCGGACGCTATGGAAGTCGATAGTTCTCGCCTGGACGGGCACGCACAGAGATTGTAGGCATTGGAATATAAATTGGAAGACCTGGAAAATCGTAACCACAGAGCAAACATTAGAATCAGAGGTCTGCCAGAAACTATTACTGCACTACGACCTACAGTTCTCAATCTATTCCAGGCATTACTACCCCAAGTGGACTCTAACATATTTAGGATGGATCGGGTTCACAGAGCTCTGGGACATCCAAGGAATCCTAATGTTCCCCGAGACATCATACTAAAGCTGCACTACTCTGAAATGCGGGACCAACTTCTAGCAGCAGCATGCAATTTGCAGGCTCTTCCAGGGGTTGATTCCTCTGTACAATTGTTTGCCGATTTGGCTCCAGTCACGTTGGAAAAAAGGAGAGCGATGCGACCAGTGACTATGGCCCTTCAAAAGCCCAAATACTCTATAGATGGGGCTTCCCTTTCCATGTCGCTTGCAAGATTGGAAACCGTGACTACACGATCAAGGATCTTTCAGAGGGCTTTGAAATGCTACAACGGGAGGGCATTCCACATGACCGACCCACTGCTCCTGCTCCCTTACCACGATGACCAACAAGATCATGGCACACCCATCGGTAACTTCCTCCTGCCCTACCAGAACCTCCTGGACGCCCTCAGGATCCTCCTTGACATCTGTAACATCCTGAAGGATCGACCGAGAACTTTCGTATGTCTATGCTCACTGACTGGCTAGGTTTTATTATTGCGGTTAAGGGACTAACAGAGTCTGTTTACTTAGTTTAATTTGTTTAAATGTCTTTTCTACTGCTAACTAACTGTGATGGTGCTCCCCCTTACCACGGGCTGTGACAAACTTTTTCCGCCCGATCCACTGTTGCTGGCTACGGTAAGAGGGCATACCATATAACATATACTCTCAATGCACATTGTTCTTCTTAGTCTCTATATGTTTAGTTGGTGGGGTGACTCCCTTGCCCTGTGGTGTAAGTTTGGTGCGTGCAGCACTCGTTTTGGTTTTGCCTGCTGGGCGACCGGTATCACTTCACATTCCCGGATGGATTGACCACTTCACCTTTCAATGTCTAAATTCATGGGGGCCGCATATGCGGAATTGTTGACCTCACGTGTGATGGATGCTGGGACCCCTCTAGATCTAGGCATTTGCCATGATATGGTTGGTCTCTCCTATTTGGATATTTCATACAGACCTGTAGTGGGTTGCATCACCCACCTCATTCCTTATTATAGTATGATATGCCTTGCTCTCCCATACTAAAAAGACCATATTCACGCCTCCTCCGGGATGTCGCGTATTGGGTTCTATTTCTTTACCCTTCTCCCCACCTCCATCCCCCTTTTTTTTCACCCCTATGTTTAACCCCTTTTGCGAGTAATTGTTTAAGCTGATTGCTGCGAATTCCATGCTCCCCCCACGCCTAGTGCGTTTCAGGACACGATGTTGACACATTTGTTTCGATACGTGGATCCTGACTGTTATTGTTCAAGTAGTTATGCTAAGTTTGAACTTACGAGTTGCTGACTCCTCTGTTGTGATGCTGATGTGTGGCTCTTGATGGACTCTCCCGGTCTTCATCTCTTCCTGTTACCCCTGTCTTTCTCTTTCACTATGCTCTGGACATGATTCCCTGATTCAGGGACTAGGCGTTACTTTATATACTAGTCATGTGTAAAATCATATCTCATAATGTTAGGGGGTTTAATTCTCCACAAAAGAGGCATAAAGCTTTCCTTCAGTATGACCGACTTAAACCTGATTGTCAAGGTGGGGTACACAGACAACAGAGGAACGTGAGCCCTGAGCTAGCCCAAAAACCTCTGTCCCTGCCTATTGCCCCACCCACGCTAAACCGTGGGGCGACAACCACGAGGACTGCGAAATACACTGACTAAGGTGAAGGGAGTGGGAGACGAGAGACAGACAAAACAAACACAGAAGAATGGTCAGAAGGCCGAGTCAAAAACCAAGAGGGTACGTCAAGACAGAATCGCTAAACAAAGAGTAGTCAAAATACAAGCCGAAAAGTCAAAACCAACCGGGAACACAGTACACAGGGATCAGGCAGAGGCGATGGTCAAAAACAAGCAAGCTAGGTCAAAACAGCAGAGCAGAAATCACTAGGATAGCTGGTGCAGAGAAACTCAAACACTGGCAAACATGATTGTCTCTGCAGGGTTTAAATGCAGCCAGGAATCCCACCCCAACAGGTGAAAGGGAGGAGAGACTCCTGAGCACAAAATTAACCCCTAGGTGACCAGGTCTGCATAGCAGAGCTGACGGATAAAATAGCTTAGATTCTCTGGCGTGAACCTAGTGACCGAGAACGCGAGTGAGCTTGCGTACCCGCCGCGTCCCCGGCACTCACAGTGTCAGAGGCAGGACCAGCGGCACGGGCGCCATGACCGCCAGTCCTGACACTGATATTATTTGTGTTCAAGAATCACATTTTACCCTGACCTCCTGTCCCAGGTATTTTTGTAACCGGTACACTACGATAACGCATGCACCGTTCCCCACTAAAAGCAGAGGCGTGGCTATTTTTATTATAAACTCCTTTCCAGATTGACTCCATTACTGTAGACCCTGAGGATAAGTATATTATAGTGGCAGGTTCATTATATAATACCCCTTTATGTTTAACTCTTATCCCCCAACAGTCAGCCTGTTTCTTTCTTTCGCACCTATGGAAAACGACTTGATCAACACTATCCTTCATCAATCATTTGGTTTCAATATGACATTTAATTCTCGACTGGACAGGTCATCCCCTGTAGCGGACAAATTGTCTTCCAAATCAAAGAATTCTGTACGACAGGTCATGCAGGGTTTGGACATTGCTGACTGTTGGAGAGAGCATAATGGATCTCAACGAGGCTACACTTATTTTTCCCCTGTACATCATCATTATACCAGGATAGATTGTATTCTAGCCTCCACACAACTCCTTCCACATATTTTATATGCTAGACATGTTCCCTGCGCCTGGTCAGATCATGACCTGGTGTTGGTAGAATTCAATTTGGATTCGCCTTCTAGGTGTCCCTTTACCTGGAGACTGAATGAATCACTCCTTACGGATCCCTCTATAGTGGATCGTATATCCGCCGATACTACACCTGCAGTTAACTGGGCTGCACATAAAGCAGTCCTCAGAGGGGTCATCATAGCTGAGGCATCTAAATTGAATAAAGAACGTTCTAAATTTCAATCGAACTTAGAGTCCAAGTTGTTCCATTTGGAACTAGCTAACTAGAGACAACCCTCCTTCTATCTCATTAAAGCTATTAAAGACACAAAGCTCCAGCTTGATGCCATCGCACTGAAAAGGCTCTGAGGTGGACTCAGTCAAAATTTTATAAGTTAGCTAATAAACCAGACAGAATGCTGGCTGCTAAATTAAGAGCCAGGCAGCGCCTTAATACCATATACCAGATTAAAGATACAAGGGGGCAGGCTACTTCCAACCCGGCTACAATTTACCAACAATTCCATGCTTTCTACCAAAAGCTATACTCTCCACCCACTAACCCCCCACAGCAGACCTCACCTCTTTTCTTACAGCTTTACCTATCGTCTGCAAGGGAATCTCTTAATCTAGATATTACAGATGAAGAAATAGATATGGCAATAGCGTCCCTTAAAATAGGCAAATCCCCGGGACCAGATGGATTTTCGGCACTGTACTTCAAAAAATGTAAAGATATATTAGCACCCCACCTCAAAAGTTTATGCAATTATATCCTTCATGGGGTAAGTTACCCTCTGACATGTTCAATGCCTTAATTACAGTGATCCCTAAACCTAATATAAACACCTTGTGCCCCACAAGTTATTGCCCCATCTCCCTCCTTAATGTAGACCTTAAGCTTTTCACCTCTATCTTAGCTAAACGCCTCAATAATTATCTCTCTACCCTGATACATTCTGATCAGGTGGGATTTATCCCAGGTAGACAAGCACCTGATAAAGTAAGGAAGGTCTGTAATATCATCAAATGGGCTAATACGAATTCTCAGCCTTTCTCTCTATTTGCCTTAGACATTGAAAAGGCTTTTGACAGCCTATCTTGGTCTTACTTCTACCAGGTTATGACCACCATGGGTATCTCAGGAGCTTTTTCGCACTCTATACAAACACTTTATGCGACTCCCACAGCCTTTCTTAAATTGCCTACTAATAACTCCATTCCTATCCACATCAGCCGAGGTACTCACCAGGGATGCCCCCTTTCCCCTGCCCTCTTTGCTTTGGCTATTGAACCGTTGGCCATTATGATTCGTACTAACCCAAACATCACAGGTGTAAAGATTGGTCTTCGCGAATATAAAGTAAGTCTTTTTGCAGACGATATGCTTCTTACTATCACATGCCCCTTAACTACGGCCATACAGGACTTAATATTAACCAATAGACCTGACAGAACAACAGATGGTTGTGTCTCCCAACACAGGTTGGGAGACTCCTGGGAAATAATGACCATAAAATAATAACCTTCCAATTATCATTCAAAAGAGCGTTTCTTCAGGAAGGAACAAAAATACCAAACTTCAAAAAAGGAAAATTTAGCCAACTAAGAGAGGCCATAGACCTAACTAACAAAGTCCTCAAAATTAAAAATACAGCCACAAAATGGGATATTTTTAAAAGCATCCTAATATCTAATTGTGAGAGGTACATACCTTATGGGAATATAAGGTTAAGGAACAAGAAAAAAAAACAATGTGGATAAATAGAACTGTAAAGAAAGCAATAAATGACAAAAAGAAAGCATTTAAATCACTAAAACAGGAGGGGAGCAAGGAAGCATTGAAAAACTATAAGGAAAAAAATAGAATATGTAAAAGACAAATAAAAGCAGCCAAACTAGAGACCGAGAGATTAATCGCCAAAGAGAGTAAAACTAACCCTAAAATGTTCTTTAATTATATAAATAGTAAAAAGTATAAACCTGAAGGTGTCGGCCCCTTACAGAGTAATGAGGGGGAGTTGCAGAGAGCGATGAGGAGAAAGCAAAGCTACTAACAATCTTTTTCTCCACTGTATTCACTGAGGAAAATAAACTGTCAGATGAAATGCAGAATATAAAAGTAAATTCCACATTAAAAGTGCCCTGTCTGACCCAGGAAGAAGTAGAGCTGCGTCTTAAAAAGATTAAAATAGACAAATTGCCAGGACCGGATGGCATACACCCCCGTATCCTAAGAGAATTAAGTAATGTCATAGCCAGACCCTTATTTCTGATATTTAAGGACTCTATACTGACAGGGAGTGTTCCACAGGATTGGTGCATAGCAAATGTGGTGCCAATATTCAAAAAGGGTCCAAAAACAGAGCCCGGAAACTATAGGCCGGTAAGTTTCACATCTGTCATGGGTAAACTGTTTGAAGGTTTTCTAAGAGATGCTATCATGGAGTACCTCAATGAAAATAAGCAAATAACGCCATATTAGCATGGCTTTATGAGGGATCGGTCATGTCAAACCAATTTAATCAGTTTCTATGAGAAGTTAAGTTATAGACTTGACCGCGGCGAATCAATGGATGTCATATATCTGGACTTCTCCAAAGCATTTGACACTGTACCGCATAAAAGGTTAGTATATAAAATGAGAATGCTTGGCCTGGGAGAAAATGTCTGTATGTGGGTAAGTAACTGTCTCAGTAATAGAAAACAAAGGGTGGTTATTAGTGATGAACGAGCCGGAGCGGCAAGATTCGGGATTCGCACGAATCTTGCCCGCTTCGGCTCGGCATCCCGAGGCAGCGCGCATTCGTGAAGATTCGTGTCACTGCCAATTTGAAATGCCCGTTTTTTTCAGCCAATGAGCATCAAAGGGAAGCATGTGGGAACGCCTGCTGTGATGTAACAGCCCCTATACCTCCCCAGCAGTGATTGGCTGGCAGTGACATGTGACCTAAATTTACATAAGGTAGGGACCTGCAGCATCAGCCTCAGGCCTCATTCACACGTCCGCAAAAATCGTTCGCATCCAATCCGCAATTTGCGGACCAGGTGCGGACCCATTCACAGTCAATGGGGCCGCAAAAGATGCGGACGGCCCCCACACTGGCCCCTGCAAAAAGATTCGGGTCTCCCATAGACTTTAATGGGATTCGTGATTCGGCCCGAATCCACGAATCCCACGGTGGGATTCGGGCCGAATACCGAATCCCCGAATCTTTTAGGATTCGCTCATCTCTAGTGGTTATTAATGGCACATATTCAGTTTGGGTCACTGTCACTAGTGGGGTACCACAGGGGTCAGTATTGGGTCCTATTCTCTTCAATATATTTATTAATGATCTTGTAGAAAGCTTGCACAGTAAAATATCAATTTTTGCAGATGACACTAAACTGTGTAAAGTAATTAACACAGAAGAGGACAGTACACTGCTATAGTTGGATCTGGATAGATTAGAGGCTTGGGCAGATGGGGTTTAACACTGACAAATGTAAAGTTATGCACATGGGAAGAAATAATGCAGATCACCAGTACATACTAAATGGTAAAACACTGGGTAAGGGCTCGTTCACATTGCCGTTGTGTGGCCGTGCCCATGCTGCAGACCTCAAATTACGGTCCACAGTGCATGGGCACCTGCTGTGGTGCTTCCACATGTGGATCATGGACCATTCACTTCAATGGGATCCGCGATCCGCATCCGACTGTCCACACCGCAAAAACATAGAACAAGTTCTATGTTTTTGCGGTGCGGAGGCACGGACAGAAACACCACGGAAGCACTCCGTAGTGCTTCCGTGGGGTTCCGATCTGTGCCTCCGTTCGGCACCACACTGCATCTCCGTGATTGCGGACCCATTCAAGAGAATGGGTCCGCGATCCGTGATGCAGGGTTCACACGGCTGGTGCGGCCACACAACGGCCGTGTGAACAAGCCCTAACCCTGACATGGAAAAGGACCTAGGAATTTTAGTAAACAGGAAACTAAGCTGCAGAAACCAGTGTCAGACTGCTGACACTGGAATAGGTGGACTACAGTAGCGAGAAAGATTATCAAAATTAGGGTTATTTACTTTAGAAAAAAGACGACTGAGGGGAGATTTAATAACTATGTATAACTATATCAGGGGTCAGTACAGAGATCTCTCCCATGATCTATTTATCCCCAGGACCGTGACTGTGACGAGGGGACATCCTCTGCGTCTGGAGGAAAGAAGGTTTGTACACAAACATAGAAGAGGATTGTTTACTGCAAGAGCAGTGAGACTATGGAACTCTCTGCCTGAGGAGGTGGTGATAGTAAGTTCACTAAAAGAGTTCAAGAGGGGCTTGGATGTATTTCTGGAGGGTAACAATATTACAGGTTATAGTTACTAGAGATGGGTCGTTGATCCAGGGAGTTATTCTGTTTGTCTGATTGGAGTCGGGAAGGAATTTTTTCCCCTAAAGTGGGGAAATTGTCTACTGCTGTACCTCACAGGGGTTTTTTGCCTTCCTCTGGATCAACTTGTAGGATAACAGGCCGAACTGGATGGACAGATGTCTTTTTTCGGCCTTATAAACTATATTACTATGTTACTATTAAAAAAAATGAAAATCCAACTCAAAATGTGGATGTCACTGTTATTGGGGCTTGTGGATGTCACTGTTTTGGGGCACTGTGGATGTCACTGTTATGGGGCACTGTGGATGTCACTGTTATGGTGGTGCTGTGGATGTCACTGTTATGGTGGTGCTGTGGATGTCACTGTTCAGGGGCACTGTGAATATCACTGTTATGGGGGCTCATTATGAGTGATAGGGCTCATCCAAACGACTGTGATCGGCCCAGGAATCCATGTCCTGGTCATTGTGTTGGCCACCTTTTCCAGGCTGACTGCGATTTCCCTGACCTGCACTGCCTGTATGACAGTAATGTATGATATAACCAGTCTATATCTGACCGTTGGAGCAGTTGTTGTGTACTTACCCCCTATCAGATAGAGATCGGCCTTATCATACATTACTGTCATACAGCCAGTTCGGATCAGGAGAGTGCGGTCGGCCTTGGGCATCCTGCACACGAACTGTGTTCCCCAGGCTGATCATGGTCATATCAAACGGTGTACCACACATGATAGGCCAAGATAAACACTTCAGCAGACAAAAAAAAAATAGGATTAGGACTCAGCACACCACTGTATCTGTTTTCTGGTCTGCAAGTCGTGGATTTGCTAAATAAGGATACTGTATGTCTGTGATCCGGATTTTTTTCAGAGCCATTGACCTCTATGGGTTTGAGGTCTGCATTTTGAGGACCAGAATAGGACATGTTCTACCTTTTGCAGAAATGACATACGGATGTGGAAAGCACACGGGTAACCTCCATGTGTTTTCCTCAAACCCATAGAAGACAATGGCTCTGAAAAAAATGAAGACCAAAGACATACGGTATCCTTATTTAGCGGATCCACGACAAAATGGATATAGTCGTGTGCATGAGGCTTTACATTCACACTTCAGCAGGCAGTATCATACAAGATAGGATTAGATACACACTTCAGCAGGCAGTATCATACAAGATAGGATTAGATACACACTTCATCAGGCAGTATCACATAGGATAGGATTAGATACACACTTCAGCAGGCAGTATCACATAGGATAGGATTAGATACACAGTTTACCCGGCAGGATCATACATGAGAATCCTTGATACAGGAACAGTAGACTGTATTGCAGATGAAAGATTTAGATACAGAGGAACAGCAGATAATATCTGACATGATAAGCTTAGATACACAGGATACCAGACAGTATCATACAAGATGGGATTAGATACACATCTCAGCAGGCTGTATCGCACACAAGAGCCTGTGTATCAGGCTCAGCAAAATCGCACATGTTAGGATTAGATACAGAAGTGACTGGATACACTTGCAGATTGAACCTGTTTATTACACTCTGTTGATGGTGAGGGAAGAGCCTGTGGACGGTCAGTGATGAGATTTAGACACTTAGAAGTAGACTCATGTCTGGGTGTAGTGCAGGGATCAGAAACCTCTGGCACTCCAGCTGTTGTAAAACTACAACTCCCAGCATGCATACCTACTCTGCCATTCTCTGAACTCCCATAGAAATGAATGGAGCATGCTGGGAATTGTAGTTTCACAGCAGCTGGAGTGCCAAGGGTTGCTGATCCCTGGTTTAGTGACATGGACACAAGAGTTATAGAGGGAGTATCTCCTGCAGACAGAGCAGGGAGGGTGGGAGGGGGAGGGGGCGTGGCCAGCCTGTGACTCACCACTGTGCAGTGCAGCCAGGCTTGTGTATTAAAGGGTTTCTGTCACCAGTTTTGGGCATATAAAACAGGATGACATTTGCAATGTGCAAATGTCACCTGATGCCCAAACTGGTGATAATTTTTTTACTGGTGCCCCCGTTTTTGAAATAAATCATCTTTTGTTGTATGCAAATGAAGCTTACTAGGTGCAAGGGGCGGTTACCTCGCACCTAGTAAGCTCCGTTTGCCCACCCGCGGTCACGCCTACCTTCACTTGATTGACAGGGCCAGGCAGCTTGTTGGATCCTCTGCCGGCCCTGTGCTCCATTCAAATCCCGCGCCTGCGCCCTGCGGAATAAAAGCGGCGCAGGCGCAGTGAGCGGCGCTGGCCGCCGGGCTCCCGGCTACCTCACTGCGCCTGCGCCGATGACGTCAGAGTACACATGACGTCATCGGCGCAGGCGCAGTGAGGTAGCCGGGAGCCCGGCGGCCAGCGCCGCTCACTGCGCCTGCGCCGCTTTTATTCCGCAGGGCGCAGGCGCGGGATTTGAATGGAGCACAGGGCCGGCAGAGGATCCAACAAGCTGCCTGGCCCTGTCAATCAAGTGAAGGTAGGCGTGACCGCGGGTGGGCAAACGGAGCTTACTAGGTGCGAGGTAACCGCCCCTTGCACCTAGTAAGCTTCATTTGCATACAACAAAAGATGATTTATTTCAAAAACGGGGGCACCAGTAAAAAAATTATCACCAGTTTGGGCATCAGGTGACATTTGCACATTGCAAATGTCATCCTGTTTTATATGCCCAAAACTGGTGACAGAAACCCTTTAATGAAGTTATGTATTCAACAAAACAAGAAGGGGAGAAAGTAAATTGATCTGCCAGGATAATATGATGTTTTCCAGCAGGGGGAGGAAAGCTCAGACATGAAAAACAGGTATTGGGGTCATATGTATGCATGGTGAGGGGTGTTAGGAGCACAGAAAAAGAATTCTGATTTTGGGACCAGACAATCTCTTTAAGGGAGCTCTGTGTAAGCTCTTGTTCCCACTTTTGGATTAAATGAGGGGAACTAACACGTGCCGCTGGTTTAATTGGAATACGGAGTTCTTTCGGGACTATCTGATGTTCCAAGTAGCTTTCCCGGGATTTTATCTCCCACCAGGATTTTACATTTTCTTTATATCCTGTATATAAATCCCTGAATGCTAATTTACAAGTGACAGAAGAGGATAGACCTGGCAAATCTTTATCTGAAAAGATATCTTTTGCCTCCTTAATTAAAGCTTTTTTAAAGTTGGTGCCTGATAGGAAGCCAGCCATATCAAATTAAATTAAACTAGAGACTCCAGAGACTATGATATATCATATATCGGGATCACGCTATAAAATTTAAATAAATCACAGAAAGAAAAAAAGTGTGCTATCTAAGAGCTACCTTTATTAATTATCCATAGATGGGTCAGCATAATACTAATATTAAATTAGTGAAGTGAAAGTCCTAAAAAGTTTCCATGATAGAAGACACATAAATAGGGTGGTAGGTGAGGCAGGAAAGCCGGAAATAGTAACCTATCCCTATTTTATCCTTATGCTTCCTCAGCCCAGGGACATCCCCAGATGATAGGGATTCCCTGTCCTCGTTCCTATATCTACACTCCACCCTATAGATACCCTACAATGCAAATCATCATAGAAATGCGGTGATAAGGGGTATATTGATACTCCCCATATAGTCACCAAAAACATCAATTGAAAAACACACCCGACGTGTTTCCCCAGAATAGGTTCTTCAGGGGGTAGTCAAAGAAAAACAATAATATATATGTGTAGGGAAATTGATGAAGTATACTTAGCCCCAGAGAGATGTATGTCACTGATGTATATTCAAAAATCAACCAAGGGGAGAATGCCTGCAACAAAAAGAGTCACCCAGGTATAAAGACACAGATACGATCTAAACCTAGGAATAAAAGATGACATTTGTAGGCATACAGAAAAATACAGGCAACAGCATCCAATCCAATTTGAAAAAAGTCAGCTTTATTCCATCACCTAGTACATGCTACGTTTCGGCTATTCCTCAGCCTTTATCAAACATGCTTGATAAAGGCTGAGGAATAGCCGAAACGTAGCATGTACTAGGTGATGGAATAAAGCCGACTTTTTTCAAATTGGATTGGATGCTGTTGCCTGTATTTTTCTGCTGAACTTGGGAGCCTTGGGGACCAAACTCCAGGAGGGAACGTGCATCCAGAAAGAAACGCCAGCCATTCCGTAGGTGCTGTATCATTTTCTTTATCTTTATTTGTAGGCATACACTTACCAGGTTGAAAGGGTATGACAGAACAGGAGGAGTCGAGTAGATTGGTAAGTAATTTTCTGGAAAAAGATTTCATTCATTTAAATTCCTATTCATTCTGAGCTTTGAAGTCAGATCATCCTATCAGTGATTAACAGTTATCTATGCTCCACAGCTGAGTGGAGTGGGCACAGGCAGAAGCCCTCTCCGCTCAGCTAATCCTAATATAGCACATTATTACATGGTACCCATGTGCTCCTTTAGCCAGGGGGCACCATACACTGTTCACTGCGTCCATCTGGCTCCTGCCAAATGGTAGTTGGGGTGCCCTTGATGTTAATGCTTGTATGGATGCAAGGCAGGGCATGTAAGGTGTGATGGCCAGCGTAAGGCTTTGAATTCACTAACCAAGTAGCCAAGTGCAGTGCCCGGGGAACCTTGGTTGCTACGGGGGCGACCCTTTCCCCCTCCAGGGCCCTCTAAGGTGATTTTCCTTTATGTCCCAGTGGTAGGAGTGCCACTGGAGTGGTATTTAGGCCACTTAAGTCTTTGGTGGGATTGTCACAGTGTTCCTACCTCATGAGACGAACAGGCCCCAGGCTGTGGCTCCGGCTGCAGAAAATTACTAGTATTAGTAATAGATGGTCGTCGGATGGGAGTGATGCACAGACTTGTATGAATGGTCCAACGCAGTTTTATTAACTTAACTTTGAAAGCAGATAACTCAGTTCATCCTTCAGCTTGGTTTCCAGCAAGTGCAGCTTATTGCTTATACTTGGCAGATGCTTGGAAATTCAGGTTTCAGGCTTCCTGTTCTAAGCTGATGTTACTTCTTAAGTCTGGCTTCCCTTTAGAGTATTTGTTTTGCCTTATTGCAGGCTATATTACTCAGTCTTTAGGGCACAGCAGAGCTGAAGGTGCTTTGCTGTCCTGTACATGTCCTCACCAATCAGGGTACAGGGGACAACTCCCTGACTAAACTGTCATTTCCTCCTCACTGCAGGAAGTTGGAAGAGCTTAACTTCTCTCCAGCAGAGGGGGGTCAGAATGGACTAAGGACTGTAAGGACTGTACCATTCTGGTAAAACTACATCTGAATGTGCCATACTATTTACTGACACCTGCTGGTCCACCAGGTACATTACATGGGAAACAGTTGCATAACATTGAATAGAATACATATTAATGCTGGTGATAACATTAATGCACAGAATTACATTTCTAGAGTAGCACACAGATAGGAGCTGGTTGTAACACTACTCTGGGGTGTTACACAAGTTAAGCAGAATAAATGTCTCTGTCACTGTAGTGCAAAACGAGGATTGTAGTACTTTTGACAATTTCAGAATACATTTCCAATATCCAGTAATGTGCAGTGCAGATCTTCCCCAGAGTGATTGGTATGGGTAAAGACTCAGTTAAGATTCATAATATTTCTTGACTCTGCCTCTTCAGAATCTGAAGATTGCCAAGACAAAGGTACATCCCTTGGTGCAAAAATACCAACCGGAAGGTCCAATAAGTGTAGGTTCTTAATGTTTATTTTAGCATAATAAACATTATCGCAGCATTCTGTTTCAGTAGGAGCTCAGACTGGCCAATACACTCTTCCATTTGGCTGAGCAAGAGCGTCCCATTACCATAGTTACTGGCCGGCTTCCCGGACATCGCTGCGGTCAATCTTTTTATGTTTTTGATTATCATTTTAAGTCGAAACTCACTGAACCACCAATGTTTATTAACAATTAGAATATTAATAAAATAATTGGTTTATTTTGAACTGTATTTGGCTGGTTTTACTTTCGGGCACACAGAGGGACATGGGGACTGCCCCTTTTATCCTCTGACCCCCGTTTTAGCGGTATTTTTGACATCTGTTTGTAGTGATTTGATGTATATATATGTATATATATATATATGTATGTTGTGGTATGTTGTTGGTATATGCAGTATTTATCTGATATAGGGGAGAAAACTCCCTGAAATGCGTTATATGTATCTGCTAAAATAAACATTAAGAACCTACACCTATTGGATCTTCTGGTTGGTATTTTTGCGCCAAGGGATGTACCTTCATCTTGGCAATCTTCTTGGGGAATCAGGCATCTCCGATAAGAAATATTCCATCCGTGGCATCAGACCAACTGATCCTGGGATCTACATTAGATCCAATAAGCCTCTTCTAGAGTTGTGCCTAGGACTAGCACAACTCATAAAGGTGAGCTTCCGATTTGGAGTAAAATATTTGTCCTACCCATACTATACTACCCTATGGTGCGCCTTTTCTCTACCAGCAGACACTGCCTGTATTACTGATTCTTCAGAATCTGAGGCTGATGGTAATTATTTTTGTATTATATTAGTTAATATCTGTAATCCGTTACGTGACATATGAATTTAAGAGAACAATTGTCCAGGTCAAGGCTAAGTGTGGATGGTATATAAGCAGTATTTATTCACAGCAGTATTGTCTGTGTCATGTGATAGCTGAGTACCTTACTGACTACATCTGCTCAGCTTTGGCAGATTCTAGAATTCTTTCTCTACTCCTTGGAGTATGCTAATGTATGGTTAGTTCTCCCTGGGTAAGTCTACACAGAGATGGTGAGTCTCTAAAGCTTGAGGCCTATTACTAAGGAGTGCAGCACATGGATTTGCTTCCTCTCTCTTTGCTTTTTCTCTCTTTCACACTCTAATTTAGACTCTCCTCTTTAGCTTCCCTAAAGGCTGTGACAGAGTTGTTAACTACATCGCTCCCATACCTTTCCAGACAGAGTATACAAGGTGCATAAATATGAAATTGCATACAGTGACATAAAACAGTTTGCAGATACCCCCTTACAGTGGGGACTGCACACCCCCCTATTAAAAGGAAAGCCATTGTTGGATTAGTGATTGGATCTGCCTGTGGCACCAGGATACTTATGTTGAGAGATGCAGGTACTAGCTCGCTCTGTTCCTTTGTAATGCAGCTGCATGGGAAAGGGGTTTAAGGTATATGCACAACATGACTACATTAACTTATGTACTAACTACTGTAACTACAACATTGGCAATGCTTAAGTCCCGAGTGACAGACTATAGGTTAGGGTGACTAACTAACTAGCTATGAGGCTCAAATACATCCATGCCCATGTCCTGATAGCAGTATAAACAAACAAATTCCTGGTAGTGCTCAAATACTTGGGAAACATAAATCCAGGGCACATTGTGGCTCAAGTAATGTTGTAGTCCATAGAAAAGGGTACTTTACGTAAATATTACAGACAACTGTTTTCTAAAGGAGCTCAGGTCACTTTTGAGTCTTTTACTTGGGTAAAATACTTAAACATAGTAACATAGATTGTAAGGCTGAAAAAAGACATCTGTCCATGCAGTGCAGCCTGTTATCCTGCTTGATGTTAAAAGTGCAAAATTCCACACTGTTGGCTGTCGTTCATCTTCCCTGTACTGAGGTCAAGTTGTGCAACATTAAAGTGACTCGTGCCTCTGAGAAAAGACAGTAAAGTTCTGTTGTTCAGCATGTCACCCTGTGTCTGAGTTGAATTTGCCGACCACCATTTTCCTGAATTGAATTCACTCTGGTCACCTTACAAGCCTAATACTCATCTTCTTTTAGTTTCAAAAATGTATTTATTGGGTTGATGGCAATAGTGGAGAAATTGCACATAGTATATAAGAGTACAAAATGAATTATTAAAGCTCTCCTATAGTTTTAAACAGATATCAAACACAGTTTAAGAAAGTACAAATTGTTAAAACATAACAGTTGTATAACAGTATAGACTCATCACGAATCATGAGTTACCTGAATTAGGCAGTACTGAATAAGAAGGGTGTAGCCCTCGGGACTCCCCCGGTCAAAGGTAAGAAGAAAAGCAGAGGGAACGGGGACATGTAGGAAAGTCTTCCAAAACCCAAAGCATCCATTCAGAGAGATACAAAGTATTGTAGGTTAGGATATTTGAAACAGTTTAGCCAGGGCTTCCATATTTGCAGGCAACGTTCCCTGGTGTCAGTCAGAGTGGCGTTTAATTTTTCATATAAAGCTATACGATTAACTCTGTGTATGACTGCTGATATCGAAAGAGAGGGGGGATCACCACCTGGATCCTACATGAATCCTTGCAGACATCAGAATATATTGAAGGAGTTTATAGGCATCATTGTTGAATGTTGGTGGTTTAGTAGATATTAGTAGTTTAGTAGTTGGCCTAGTAGATATATAGGTGCTGACAGGGGGAGATCCTTTCCAAACACTTCAAACAGTCCTCTTTTGATATTGGACCAGAACCGTCTCACTACGGGACAAGTCCACCACACATGAAGTGTGTTTCCCATTTCTTGGCAACCTCTAAACATAAAGGAGAGACTGTTGGATAAATAAGATGTAATCTGGAGGGCACCATATAGACTCTATAAAGTATCTTTAAAGAGGTTTCCATTAAGGGAACCTGCCAGCTTCCTTTACTGATCATCGTACAGCACTCAGACCACTGCTCCAATGTGAGGGTCTCCCCTAAATCTATCTCCCATCCATGCATAAAGGCCAGTTTGGTATCAGGGAGCGGTTAATTCAGAATAGAATAGATAAAAGAGAGAGTACCCTTCTCTAAAGCTCTATATTTGCAGAGCCTTTCAAATATTGTAAAGTTTATCAAGCTATTTGTTGAGACCTGGGAAGTTAGAAAGTGGAAGACTTGAGTAATTCTAAAGACTTCAGAAGGCCGAGGGGAGAAAGCAGAACGAAAGTATGCTCTGGACATGAGCTTAGAGCGAATTAGAAAGTCGCCAACAGAGCACAATCTAGAGTGTTTCCACCAAGCAAACGCTGTCAGCGGTAATCCTGGTGGGAATAGGGAGTTTCTAAATAAAGGAAGCATAGGGGAGATATGGCTTTGCAGTTTATATTTAAATCGAACTTTCCTCCAAAGTTGTAGCATAAGGTAAAGGATTTTTGCAGCAGGATCAACTGTTCCTAAAGGGATGTCAGGTGACCAAATTAATGCCAACGGAGATACTGGCATCAATAAATCCGACTCAAGAATGACGCATTGTGGAGGGTTAGGGAGGGCATGAAATGATACTAGTTGCTTTAATCTGGCTGCTATATAGTATTTATAAAGATGGGAAACTGAGAGCCCGCCCACCCTTTTATGTAGGTGCATAATACATCTGGCTATTCGAGGTCTCTTATATGCCCATATAAAGCAAAAGATTTCAGTCTGTAATGACTTTAGGGCAGAGCCTGTAATTGGTATGGGAAGGGAGCGAAAGAGATACAGTATCCAAGGTAAAGTAACCATTTTAACGGTGGGTATCCTGCCTATCCACGAGAGTGTAGGGGAATTCCAGTTTAGTAGTTCCTGGTCGAGTTTAGGGATGAGACAGGCATAATTCCATTTGAAAGTGGAGTCAAGGGTTTTTGGTAAATTAATCCCTAAATAAGGAAGATAATGGTCCCTGTTTTTAAAACCAAAATTGAGTAAGATTAGATCTCGAATGTGCAGTGATGTGTTACAATGTAGAATCTCTGATTTTTTAGCATTGATCCGAAGGCCAGAGAAACGAGCAAATGTACTCAAACATTTCATTAAAGAGGACCTTTCATGGGTCCACACACTGCTAAATAAGTAGCAGACCACACTTAGTGTCTATAAAAAGACGACTAGAGCCACTGAAGTACTATAAAAATATGAAATTCTTTATTACATCACATAAAATAAATTAAAAAATTCATGTTATAAAGGGAGGGTGACAGTGCATGAAAACACCATCCCTAGCCCATATATGAAAGAACATGCCAATATGTTAGACAATAATATAGAGGTGAGCTACAATCAAGTATAGAAAAACTGGGACCAGGCAGTAGATGTATAATATTTAAAGGGTTTCTGTCACCAGTTTTTTCGGTATGAATCAGGCTGACATTAGAGATGTGCTAATGTCACCTGATTCCAAATATATATCTGTTTTATTTACTGGTGCCCCCATTTTTATATAAAAGGAACTTTTATGTTATGCTAATAAGGCTCCTAGGTGCAAGGGGCGTTACCCCTGCTCCTAGAGGCTCTGTTGATTGACAGGACCAGGCAGAGAAGAAACACTCAATTCACCGTAGCTTTTAAGGACCTTCAATGATGTCATGACCAGTCACATGGTTTAGGAGGAGACTGTTTGTGTGATACTAACCATGTGACTGATCACATGGTCATGACATCATTGAAGGTCCTTAAAAGTTATGGTGAATGGAGTGTTTCTTCTCTGCCTGGGCCTGTCAATCAACAGAGCCTCTAGGAGCAGAGGTAACGCCCCTTGCACCTAGGAGCCTTATTAGCATAAAATAAAAGTTCATTTTATATAAAAATGGGGGCACCAGTAAATAAAACAGATATATATTTGGAATCAGGTGACATTAGCACATCTCTAATGTCAGCCTGATTCATACCGAAAAAACTGGTGACAGAAACCCTTTAATACCTATAACAAACATACAGATGACAGCATCAGAAACAATAGCTGACACGTATAAGTTACCAAAAGATCACATGTAGCCAAACTTGATGAGTATAAAATACATAAATCCAACAATGTGGAACTTATCAATATGACTAACAAGCACTGCTACTAATCTGGAAGAGGTCAATACAAAAAGATATAGTAAGCCCAAATAATACAAGAAAGACTGCTCACCAAATGTAATGTAGACCAAGTAAAGGGCCAGGGATGGCGTTACCCCCAGGGGTTCAAATCCCCTGTGAAAATAGTTGAACTGGAGTGAACCTGGTGAACTGGAGTCATGTGACCAGACTCTGGAGCTAGGAAGCAGCAGGGTGGAGGAGGGTGAGTATGTGACTGAAGTGCTTCTTTCCACAGGTTAGTTTAAAGGGACAGATAATAGAGTTTTCCCGGAGAAACCCTTTAAGTTAATGTCTCTACTCCTTGAAGAGGAGAAGAAAGTTTTTTAACAAACATCCATCAGACTAAAGGAACTGATAGAGACAGCTTTAAAATTTAAGACAGAGGCCAATTTCAATAAAAGGGAGTCCTCTCTTCAAACATCTGTGGAGAAATTTTAAAATGTCCTTAAGGAAAGAAAACACAGACAGTTTATTAAGGACTTAGGTGAATTTAAGGATAATAAAGCCTACTGTATAAATCTAAAAATCTGAATCGGAGATTTCATCATTGGAGTTTGACCTGTCTGATTCAGAATCTTCTAAATCTCAAAAAACAGGTGGTTTTATAAAAGACAGTTCTAAACCTAAAAAATCTATACGTAAATGGCAGAAATGGGGCAGACAGCGAGGGAATATGGGGGGGCTGGGGGGAGGGTCCTTCTGGATCTTTCTCTTCTTCATCCTCCTCCATGTCCCCTCAACAACCAATTCAACACATTTTTTTGGCCAACAATCAAACCCCATATCATCTGAGGGATCTCACAAGGAGTGGAGACAATCTTCCCTAAAGGACAGTCTCCAAATCATCAATTTGTCCTCTGAGGCTGATGTATTACGAAAAGGACTCTGATTTGTACAGTACCTACTACTAAATTTGATTTGTTTACCTGGGTCAAGGATGTCAACTTATTCTGTAGAAGACTAAAATGGCATAAATTCTTTCAAAATACCAATAGACAAACGTGAACAATTAGGGGTGAACATCAATGATTTTTCTGATCTCCAGACCCTGATGGATTTGTGGGATGAAGGGTCTAGAAGACCAGGTGAAGGGCCATTCACTGATTTGCATCCTGTCAGCATCAGATTGACACCAACCCCCCACCCCCCACCCCGTGAACTCAGAGCATATTGATATTTTTTACGCCTGGTTGTATCTGATCTTGATAGTTTGAGAATCAGCAATTGCAGCTATCAAAACTTATCCCAGGCTGAACTCAATGCCCTTAGTAGTCTTGAGAGGGACAAAGAGATTATAATAAAACCCTCCAACAAGGGTGGCAATCTGGATATACGTGATCATAACAAATATCAAAAAATGATCCTTGACCTCCTTAGCAATAAGAACAGCTATAAAATACAGTTCTCAGATCCCATTCCATTATTCCTTTCTGAACTCAAATCTATTCTGAGACAGGCTCTGGAAGAAGGTGTGATTAGCGAAACAGAATCCACCTTTCTGTGTCCCAAATCACCCCAAATTGCAATGTTCTATGGGTTGCCAAAAATACATAAGGGGTTACACCAACTCAAGGGCCGCCCGATTGTTTCAGGCATTGACTCCCTTACTCATCATTATGGTATCATTTCGGATAAGGTATTGAGACGGTTTCTTACTTCAGTCCCATCATTTACTAGAGATACCATGGATTTTCTCCGTAAGATTGAAAATATCTCTATTGATTCCACCAGTATTATTGCTAGCATTGACGTAGAGTCTCTCTGTACGTCTATTCCACATGATAAGGGACTAGCAGCGATTACTTATTACTTGGATGCAAGAGGGACTCAATGCTCCAATCATAATCAGTTTATCTTGAGTCTTCTGAAGTATACCCTTACGCACAATTTTTTCTATTTAACAGGTCCTTCTTCCCCCAGCTCAGGGGGAAAGCAATGGGGAGCCCTTACGCCCACACCTATGCTAATCTCTCAATGGCCTGGTGGGAGGATAAGGAAGTATTCCTGGACCACCATACCTGGTGGAACAGCAAGGTCCTGTTTTGGACCCGTTATATAGATGATGTCTTTCTTATTTGGAATGGGAGTAGGGAGTAATTTTATGAATTTGTTGAGACCCTGAATAACAAAGATATAGGACTTTCCTTTACGTTTGAGATGCAGACAGAATGCATCACCTTTCTTGACATTAAGGTGAGTAAACGGGGTGACAAATTGGTCACATCAGTTTTCCGTAAATCCATAGCTACAAACAACATACTCACTGGAATAGTCATCACCCCCCAGCTGTTGAAAGAGGGATGCCCAGGGGGCAGTACCTGTGCATGCGTAGGAACTGCTCTAATCTAGAGAATTTCTATATTGAATCTAGAAAACTGTAGGATAGGCTTCTTCAAAGGGGCTATCTGCGCACTGTTTTAAGGGATTCTTTTAAACAGGCTGAATTATGAGACAGGAGTGATTTATTGATCCCTAAAATAAATGACAATAAAGGAAGGTGATTTTATTCGCTTGATATCTACTTTTGATGTAGCTAATAAGGAAGTGAGAACCATCTTGAACACCTATTGGCCAATCCTAACTATGAACCCTGACCTTTTGAAGGTGGTTTCCTGTTTCCCTAAAATCATCTATCGAAAAGGAAAAAGTCTCTATGACCATTTTGTTCACAGTCATTATGCTGCCCCCAAAAAAGAGGGAACCGCTCGGCATGTTTTGGTGTGGATCTTACAAAGCCTGTAGTTTCATGCGTACCTCTAAGACTAGAACCTTTTCTGTGACCAACCAAGTTTTTTCTATTCAAGACTTTGTGAACTGTCGTACCAAGATGATAATTTACATTTGCCAATGTACTTGTCTAAAAGGCTACATTGGCAAGACTTTCCGTGAATTAAGGCGCAGGGTGTGTGAACACATAAATTATATTAATAAAAGAAATGATACACCAGTGGCGAGTCACATGATTGAATATCATAATGGTGACCCTAGGGCTCTGCGTTTTTCAGCACTGGAAGTGATTCCTTTGCCCCCTAGAAAAAGGGAACTGGGATCGGAAGATCCTCCAAAAAGAGGCAGAATGGATCTACTGCTTCCGATCCCAGTCCCCAGGGGGTCTCAATGAGAGACTAACATTTACATGCTTTATTTAATCATTTTTCTGTTGGGTTATTTATTTCTTCTTTATCTGTATATTTACTTATTATGCCATGCGTCCAATATCTTTATGGTGTCTTAACCAGACCATTGGTGCAAGAAGCACCACTAGTGGGAAATAATTGCGACTTATACTGGTCCCTCCCTTTCAACCTGGTAAGCTTATGCCTACAAATGTCATCTTTTATTCCTAGGTTTAGATCGTATCTGTGTCTTTATACCTGGGTGACTCTTTTTGTTGCAGGCATCTCCCCTTGGTTGATTTTTGAATATACATCAGTGACATACATCTCTATGGGGCTAAGTATACTTCATCAGTTTCCCTATACATATATATTATTGTTTTTCTTTGACTACCCCCTGAGGAACCTATTCTGGGGAAACGCGTCTGGGTGTGTTTTTCAATTGATGTTATTGGTGACTATATGGGGAGTATCAATATACCCCTCATCACTGCATTTCTATGATTATTTGCATTGTAGGTAGGGCTGGGCGATTAATCTAATTAATTCGATTAATTCACCAATTGAAAGCCTCACGATTTTATTTTTTAGGAAAATCGTGAACTCGATTTTCCTAAAATGGCGCCCGTCAGATAAAATTAAAAAAATCTCTCACCTGTCCTGCGCCGCGGCTCTGATCCGGTGTCCGGCTCTCCTCTTCTTTTCCGGGGCCGCGCTGCACTGTCCTGACCGCGTACAGCGTCAGGACGTAGTGCGCGCACTCTGACCTGACGCTGCACGCAGTCAGGTGACAGTGCAGCGCCGGGAGAAGAAGACTGAGAAGCGCTGGACCTGGAGCGGAGCCGCGGTGCAGGACAGGTAAGGGATTTTTTTATTTTATTCTTATGGTGGCCTAGTGGGCTGTTCTGAGAGTTGAAGGGGTTACTACTGTGGGCTAATCTGATGTTTTAAGGGGGCACTACTGTGGGGCTGTTTCTGAGGTCTTAAGGGCACTACTGTGGGCTAATCTGAGGTCTGAAGGGGGCACTACTGTGGGCTAATCTGAGGTCTCAAGGGGGCACTACTGTGGGCTAATCTGAGGTCTCAACGGGGCACTACTGTGGGCTGATCTGAGGTCTGAAGGGGGCACTAATGTGGGCTGATCTGAGGTCTCAACGGGGCACTACTGTGGGCTGATCTGAGGTCTGAAGGGGGCACTACTGTGGGCTGATCTGAGGTCTGAAGGGGGCACTACTGTGGGCTGATCTGAGGTCTGATGGGGGCACTGTGGGCTGATGTGGGGTCTGATGGGGCACAATGGGCTGATGTGGGGTCTGATGGGGCATAATGGGCTGATCTGATGTCTGATGGGGGCACTGTGGGCTGATCTGAGGTCTGATGGGGCACACTCTGCTGATGTGGGGTCTGATGGGGCACAATGGGCTGATGTGGGGTCTGATGGGGCACAATGGCTGATGTGGGGTCTGATGGGGCACAATGGGCTGATGTGGGGTCTGATGGGGCATAATGGGCTGATCTGAGGTCTGATGGGGGTATAGTGGGCTGATGTGAGGTCTGATGAGGGCACAGTGGGCTGATGTGAGGTCTGATGGGGGTATAGTGAGCTGATGTGAGGTCTGGTGGGGGCACAGTAGGATGATGTGAGGTCTGATGGGGGCACAGTAGGCTTTTTTTATTTATTTTTTTATATTTTTAATAACATAAGAAAATCGAGATTTAAATCGTGAATCGTCCAAAATTTTAAAAAATAGAGATTTTTTTTTGGCCATATCGCCCAGCTCTAATTGTAGGGTATCTATAGGGTGGAGTGTAGATATAGGAACGAGGACAGGGAATCCCTACCATCTGGGGAAGTCCCTGGGACGAGGAAGCATAAGGATAAAATAGGGATAGGTTACTGTTCCCGGCTTTCCTGCCTCACCTACCACCCTATTTATGTGTCTTCTATCATGGACACTTTTTAGGACTTTCACTTCACTAATTTAATATTAGTATTATGCTGACCCATCTATGGATAATTAGTAAAGGTAGCTTTAAAATAGCACGCTTTTTTTCTTTCTGTGATTTATTCTAATTTTATAGCATGATGCCGATATATCATAGTTTCTGGAGTCTCTTGTTACATATAATTCTATAATGAATGAGTTTAGTACATTGACTGAGGGTAGGTAGGTATGTTACATATTTGCAAGTACAGATGTACATTAGACTACTTTCACACTTGCGTTTAACTTTTCCGGTATTGAGATCCAACATAAGATCTCGATCCTGGAGAAAAACACTTCTGTTTTGTCCTCATTCATTGTCAATGGGGACTGAAAACTGAACTGAACAGAACGGAGTGCACCAGAATGCATTCCATTCCATTTGGTTGTGTTCCCATACTGGAGAGCAATTCTTTCAAGCATAGGATTTGGAGCAAAACAGATCCGGCATGACAAACAATGCAAGTCAATGGTCATGAGAAACAATGTAAGTCTCAGGCACAATAGAAAATGGGTTCGGCACCCATTGACTTTCAAATGGTGTTCATGCCGGATCCGTCATTGCTATTTTAAAGATAATTCAACCGGATCTGTTCATAATGGATGCAGCCGGTTGTATTATCAGAAACTAAAGTGTTTTTGCTGATCCCTGCCGAGGAAAAAGTAGCCTTAGTTAAATGAACATTTGTTGTGTTCTACTCTATTAAATTAACATGCATCTGCATAGTGCGATGTTCATTCTTTTTATTAGAACACTTACTCAGATTTGGGAATTCTGTGTGCTATACTATTAACGTAACGTCTGCTAGTGGTTGCTGCATGTGTAAATAACATGCTTCAGATTTTATTTAGTGTGTTATTCTATAACATAAAATTATTTTTTTTATTTTTTTTTCTATTTATCCTCTACCTGCACCACCACCTTTATGTTCGAGAGAAGGCAGCAGAAAGGCTAAGTGCACCATGTGAGGAATGTGGAATTATGATCTAATGCCAGCCATGATCTAATTCCAGCCATTTGCTGTCAGATAGCAGAGGGAGTGAGCACCGCAGGGGTCCTGGCTTCAAGCAGGCAACCTGTATACAAACTCACACCTCAAGCAGCCAGCACGTCAGCTACTACCCAGATCAACAACCTACAAAGAACAACAGAGTCCAAATAGCTCAAAAATAGAAATTTTATTGGAATAAATACATATGGCAAAAAGAGATGAAGAACCCACAAAAACAAATGGGTGCAACTCTCCTGAGAGACAGCGTGAAAATATAATGGGTAATCACATAATACATAAAGATCACGCATTCAATATAAATAATTAAGTGAAAAGTTGTCTCCCATATGCCTATATGTACAGTATATTATCAATAGATGAGGTACAAATCTATACAAATAGATACATAAATAAAGGACAAGTGTCCAAATATATATACCACCTCATAGGCATGCCAAATATATATACCACCTCATAGGCATGCCTATGAGGGGGTATATATATTTTGACATTTGACCTTTATTTATGTATTTATTTGTATAGATTTGTACCTCATCTATTGATAATATACATATAGGCATATGGGAGACAACTTTTCATTTATCAATTATTTATATGGAATGCGTCATATTTATGTATTATGTGATTACCCATTATATTTTCACGCTGTCTCTCAGGAGAGTTGCACCCATTTGTGTTTTGTGGGTTCTTCATCTCTTTTTGCCTCTTTTTTTATTTTTGCTATATGTTTTTATTCCAAAATTTCTGTAGGTTGTTGTATTGCTGATTGAGTTTGGCTCAGTTTGTAGGGGTTTATACAGTGCCTTGCGAAAGTATTCGGCCCCTTGGAACTTTTTAACCTTTTGCCACATTTCAGGCTTCAAACAAAAAGATATAACATTTTAATTTTTTGGTGAAGAATCAACAACAAGTGGGTCACAATTGTGAAGTGGAACGAAATTTATTGGATCTTTTTTTTTTGTAATAATAAAACTGAAAAGTTGGGCCTACAAAATTATTCGGCCCATTTACTTTCAGTTCAAAAAACTCACTCCAGAAGTTCATTGAGGATCTCTGAATGATCCAATGTTGTCCTTAATGACTGATGAAGATAAATAGAATCCACCTGTGTGTAATCAGTCTCCGTATAAATGTACCTGCTCTGTGATAGTCTCAGGGTTCTGTTTAAAGCACAGAGAGCATCATGAAGACCAAGGAACACACCAAAATAAAAATATAAAAAATATGGCAGTGTAAAAAACGTTTTTCAATGTTTTTATCATTTTTTCAGTATTAAAATACAAAAAACCTACACATATGTGGTATTGTTGTAATCATATTGACCTACAGAATAAAGGGCATAGGTCAGTTTTTATCATAGAATGCTGTAGTGACAAAACCCATAAAACTGTGGCAGAATTGCATTTTTTTTCACTTCCTTCCCATTTGGAATTTTTTTCCTGTTTCCCACTACATTGGATGCCATATTAAATGCTCTCATTAGAAAGTACAACAGTTCTGCAAAAAACAAGCCATGCTACAGCTATGTGACTAGAAAAATAAATAAGTTATAATTCTGGGAAGACAGGGAAGAAAAATGAAAACACAAAAGCAAAAAACCTCCAGGAGACGGAGTGAGAACTGATCATTTTTTTCTTTCTACACCTCCATACAAATTACATTCTTGCAAGCACTGAGGAATTTCTCCAATTTTTTTTTCTGGAAACGAGTTTAATTTATCATTTGTAATTGGGCATCTCAGTGCATTATAGCCATGTTACTGAGCAGCAAAATTCATATACAGTCATGGCCAAAAGTTTTGAGAATGACACAAATATTATATTTTCACATGATCTGCTGCCCTCTGGTTTTTATGTGTGTTTGTCGGATGTTTTTATCACATACAGAAATATAATTGCAATCATATTATTAGTAACAAAAGCTTATATTGACAGTTAGAATGAGTTAATGCAGCAAGTCAATATTTGCAGTGTTGACCCTTCTTCTTCAGGACCTCTGCAATTCTCCCTGGCATGCTCTCAATCAACTTCTGGACCAAATCCTGACTGATAGCAGTCCATTCTTGCACAATCAATGCTTGCATTTTGTCAGAATTTGTAGGTTTTTGTTTGTCCACCCGTCTCTTGATGATTGACCACAAGTTCTCAATGGGATTAAGATCTGGGGAGTTTCCAGGCCATGGACCCAAAATCTCTATGTTTTGTTCCCTGAGCTATTTAGTTATCACCTTTGCTTTATGGCAAGGTGCTCCATCATGCTGGAAAAGGCATTGTTTGATCGCCAAACTGCTCTTGGACGGTTGGGAGAAGTTGCTCTAGGAGGACATTCTGGTACCATTCTTTATTCATGGCTGTGTTTTTAGGCAAGACTGTGAGAGAGCCTATTCCCTTGGCTGAGAAGCAACCCCACACATGAATTGTTTCAGGATGCTTTACAGTTGACATGAGACAAGACTGGTGGTAGCGCTCACTTGGTCTTCCAGATGTCCCAAACATGTTCCAGTTTTCCAGATGTCCCAAACAATCGGAAAGGGGATTCATCAGAGAAAATGACTTTACCCCAGTCCTCAGCAGTCCACTCCATGTACCTTTTGCAGAATATCAGTCTGTCCCTGATGTTTTTTCTGGAGAGAAGTGGCTTCTTTGCTGCCCTCCTTGAGACCAGGCCTTGCTCCAAGAGTCTCCGCCTCACAGTGCGTGCAGATGCACTCACACCTGCCTGCTGCCATTCCTGAGCAAGCTCTGCACTGCTGGTAGCCCGATCCCGCAGCTGAAACACTTTTAAGAGATGGTCCTGGCACTTGCTGGTCTTTCTTGGGCGCCTTTTTGGCAACAATGGAACCTCTCTCCTTGAAGTTCTTGATGATGCGATAGATTGTTGACTGAGGTGCAATCTTTCTAGCTGCGATACTCTTCCCTGTTAGGCCATTTTTGTGCAGTGCAATGATGACTGCACGTGTTTCTTTAGAGATAACCATGGTTAACAGAAGAGAAACAATGATGCCAAGCACCAGCCTCCTTTTAAAGTGTCCAGTGGTGTCATTCTTACTTAATCATGACAGATTGATCTCCAGCCCTGTCATCATCAACACCCACACCTGTGTTAATGGAGCAATCACTAAAACTAAGTTAGCTGGTCCTTTTAAGGCAGGTCTGCAATGATGTTGAAATGTGTTTTGGGGGATAAAGTTCATTTTCTAGGCAAATATTGACTTTGCAAGTAATTGCTGTTAAGCTGATCACTCTTTATAACATTCTGGAGTATATGCAAATTGCCATTATAAAAACTGAAGCAGTAGACTTTGTAAAAATTAATATTTGTATCATTCTCAAAACCTTTGGTCATGACTGTACATAGCTCAAAATATTAGTGTTAGTGAAGACCTACTATTTCACATTGTCTAGTTGATAAGATGTGTATCATCACTGCCAAAATACTGCTTTGTCACACAAGACTTTCTGTGAACACTAGTTACTCTTTGAAAAAAGCATTCAATAATTTTTCCACAACTATAATAAGGCAATCATAATGCCATTATCATAGCTGTGTTACTGAACACGTACATTGCCGCGAGATAAGTGTTGGGGTGGATACACCAGTAAAGTCGCATTTCAAATCTGCAATGCAAAATCTAAGCATGTTAGTTAAGGCATATTGCATCCCAGCATCTACATTAAAATATGTGTATTATCACTGAAAAGATATTGCATTTTTCAGTTTTAGTGAAGGGCCAGTATTTCTGCATCAGATTGCTTAGTTCAAACATATTTCACTGTAAAAATAGCATTTTTACTACAGTCAATTGTCAATAACAATGTACAGTAGATAAAGTTGGGGTCTGCACTCCCTTCAATTTATTGGTGCTAGCGAAAGTGACTAAACAGTCACAATGTTCTGAAGAGGAGAAAATCGCTGCACTCAGATATTGCAATTAACGTAAATGATTTATTATTTTTTACTTTGACATCAATAACTCTGATCCAGACTGGATCAAGTCATCAAGGCGTGATCCAGTCTCCCTCATCGCCATATTACCTACACAGATTACACCACTGAAGAAGGTCGAACTGGACCGAAACGTTCGGTGAATTACTGTGAAAAGAATTTACTATGATATAATTTACCAGATCAGAATTATTGATGTCAAAGTAAAAAATAACAATGTACAGTGTGTTTGTTGAAGGGGAAGGATTCAGGACATTTAATTAACTTGGTTGTGATACAGATTTTATGTAACGCGCTTAGTTTTAGTACCGTGTTTATTTACTGTGTTTTTTCCAGTGCTTACACTAATGGACTATGTACACCTATGATGCTGAATGGGGCACATATTGATATATAATGAATGAGTTTAAAATATTGACTGCACTAAGTAGGTACATATGTAATATATATTGAAGTACAGATGTTACATTAGTTAAGACAATCTCCATTGTGTTCTGCTGTATTAAAGGGGTTGTCTGGGTTAAGAGCTGGAAACCCAGGAAACCCCTCTGAGATGAGGATCAGAGCACTTTATGCTCCGATGCTCTGCTTTGCCCTTTGCCCTATGGTCACTATAGGGACATTACTAGGGGTAGTGGCGGATGGACATTACTGGGGCACTATAGGGATGTTACCTGTGGGCAGTGAAAGGATATTACTGGGGGTAGGGGAAGGATATTACTGGGGGCACTATAGGGATATTACTTGGGGTAGTGGAAGAACATTACTGGGATTACTATAGGAACATTACAGAGAGTAGTGGGGGAATATTACTGGGGGTCACTGTGGGGACATTATTATTACCAGAGACGGGGGGGCATTAATATTACTGGAGGCACAACAGGAGATATGATTACTGGGTGTACTGTGGGAACATTATTATTTCTGGGGAACCACAGGGGTTATTTTTAATACTGGGGTCTCTAAGGTTACATTTATATATAGGGTCATTAAAAATAACCTGGGGCACTAGGTGGACATTATTAATACTGATAGCACAACTAGGGCATTATTTTTGCTGGGGTCACAATGAGGTAATAATTTAACTACTAAGTCACTGTAGGGGGCATTAGAGGGGCCTTATAGCTATATAGGGGCATTAGATAGTAACCACTTGGGGGTCTTATAGGGGACACTATAAAGGTGGATAAATACTACTGGAAGCACCACAAAGGGGCTCATTAATACTATAGAGAGCCTCATTACTGCTGGGTGGACATTATTATTGGGCAAAATATGGAGGGCACGATCACTAACAGGGATACTCTCGGGGAGCAGTATCATTATTGGGGGCATTGTAGGAGGCACTATTACTAATAGGAATTATTGGTAGTAGTAGGACTTCTATATTACTAAAGGTGGACTAATCTGTATGGCAATATAATTTCTGCGGTATTGTATTTAGGGGTTATAAAGGGAGAGATGTGGCTTAATAATATCTAATTGTATCAATAGCAATATCTGAAGTTACTGGTATAAAAAGGGCAAAATATCCCAATTATCAGATGACAACTGTTAATATTCCCCTTTTCCCCTTAGCTTGTAGGATTGTTCGTGGTTTATACCACAGCTACAGTATGTTGCCTTGGCATCACCAGGAATAACAGACAACTCTTACAGATTTAACACCTTTACTTAACTACAATATATACAAATACTTTTAGTAACATGGTCATATCAGTATACATACACCATGTAACTGGCCTATAGTCTAACAAAATAGACAAAATATACTTAGCCTTAGAATGTAAGATGGTTCCACTTCTTCCATCTAAGACACAGGAAGCTGGTCTCGTTGAGGAATGCCCCAGTGGTTAGGTGTATTGCCTATATTAATACCTGCCTACCCCAAATTCATTGTACCTGTGATGTAAAGGAAAAAAATACAATGCAACAGCACTCTGCAAACCAAATAAAGTACAAAAATGCCATAGTAATAGAAAACATTCTGGTGCTAATGCTACGCTTATTTAGTAAATTTGAGATTCTTGGCAAATATATTTTGTACAAAATTTTTTGGGCCCGTCTGCCAAACGTCAAGGCGATCTCTGTAAGATGGGAACCTATCACTAAATGCTACCTGTTATGTGCCACCATAAAATTCAGGGAGTGCAGGTTCCACATACATGCTGGGTCCACTCTGCTTTTTATCATTTTTGGTGCCAAAATGGCCTTCATTAAATCCAGTGAATGCAGGTACCAACATGCGTGCTGAGCCCACTCTATGTACCTGTGATGTAAGCACAGGAAGAGGCGGGGTCATGACTATACAACCACATGGCAGTGTGATGTTACTCACTCAATCATGTGTCTAATTTAAATATCAAAACAGGACTGAATCTCAGCCCTGTAACAGGGGCCATCAGCGGGATAATATTGTTGGGACAGAAGGGTGGGAGGATGATGATTGTAGAAAACTGAGGAACCTTTTGGTAAACTCTGCAGTGACGAAACTCGGCTGAAAGAAGTCGCCATGGGCCAAAGAGGGAAGATCAGAAGAGACATCACTTGTGAGGCACTGGATGTAATAGGTATGTGGTGCTATATTCTCCTGTATGTTTGATAGAATAGCCCGAGTGAGCAGGTGTCCTGCACTTGCATCTTCCTTGTCTCTGCTAGCTTACAGGCATAAGCGGCAATCCTGCTTATCCTGTTGTCTTCTCTTATTATCAAAGTGGGATATGTTCGGTCGATTTAGCTCATGGAGGGGGGCGTCTGTAAGAGAGAGTTAAGGGCTCGTTCACATCACCGTTAGGGATTCCGTTCTAGCTTTCTGTTATAACATTGTTATATATATATACTGTATATATGTCGACAGGACTTTGTTTTCCGTCCAGCATAACGGAAACCAGACGGATCCGTTATGCATTCCCATAGGCTTCTATTATGATGGATCAAAACGGAATGCCTCTTAACCCTTTCCCACATTTAGACGTTACTGTACGTCCAAATCGCAAGTAATTCACTGCATTTGGACGTACAGTGACGTCCAAAATGCTTACCGGGGCTGTGACACTATAACGTTTCACAGCCCCGGAGTCTCCGCTCTCCCAGAGAGCAGAGACACCGGAGAAGCCGGCAAGGGACCAATCAGAGTGGTCCCTTGCCGGCAAGCGCTACGATTGGTTAGTCTATGCAGACTAACCAATCGGTGCGCTCCATTCAGAAAAAAGCCGGTTTCAGGCTGTGATCTCCATGCTGGAGATCACAACCTGAAGACTGGCCTGAATACTGTGGGGGTAAGTGAGCTCCCCCTTTGCCTCCCCCCTTGCCATCAGCAGAGAGTGTGAGCTGTAATTATGTAATTATGTAATTATGTAAAAATAAAACTGTTTAACTCCATAGATGCCGCGGTCAGTAGCCACGCGCGGCATCCATGGGGTAAAAAAGGTAGGGAGCTCCCTCTCTCTGCCATCCAGCCGCCTCTACTGCAATGGCAACGGCCGGATGGTTACCATGGCAACCGGACGCTTTACAAAAGCGTCCTGGCTGCCATGTACCTAAGGCTGATTAGACCCTCAAGGTCTGATCAGCCTTAGTGTAGCACTGACAATACAGTACATTGCAATAGATGACTATTGCAATGCACTGTATAGCCATCAAGCCCACTGGATCTTCAAGATCCAAGTGGGTCTTGATAAATAAAAAAAAAGTGTAAAAAGAAAGTAAAAAAAGTGTAAAAAAAAGTAAAAAAAAAAATAGTTAAAAAAAATAAAAGTGCCCTTTTCCCCCAAATAAAGTAAAAAATGTAAAAAAAAAAGAAAAGAAAATAGACATATTAGGTATCGCCGTGTCCGCATTGACCGGCTCTATAAAAGTATCACATGATCCACCCCGCCAGGTGAACGCAGAAATTTTTTTTAAAAAAAAAGCTATGCCAAAACAGCCATTTTTTGTCACCTTGCCTTTTTTACACAAAAAGTGTAATAGCAGACGATCAAAAAGGTGTATTTACCCCATAATGGTACCAATCAAACCGCCATCTCGTCCTGCAAAAAATGAGACCCAAAAAATAAAATATGGCTCTCAGAAAATGGCAACACAAAAAATGATTTTATACTGTTCAAAAATGCATCTGTGCATGTGTAAAACATAACAAAAATAAAAATGTTAGACATATTGGGTATCGTCGCGCCCGTAACAACTTGCTCTATACAAATATCACATGACTTGCCCCCTCAGGTGAACGCTGTAAAACAAATGTTAAAAAAACTATGCCAAAACAGCTATTTTTTTCACCTTGACTCACAAAAAGTGTAATACCAAGCGATCAAAAAGTCTTATGTACCCTAAAATGGTACCAATGAAAATGTCACCTCATCCCGCAAAAAATGAGCCCCCATATAAGACAATAACTCAAAAAAATAAAAATCAATGGCTCCGGCAAACCAATCCATCAAAATCTGTGTTGCAAATTCCATATGGTGCTCCTTCCGTTCTGAGTCCTGCCATGTGCCCCCACAGCAGTTTATCACCACATATGGGGTGTTACCATATTCAGGAGAAAATGGGGAACAAATTATGGGGTGCTTTTCTCCTGTTACCCCTTGTGAAAATGAAAAATTTGGGGCTAAAGCAACATTTTATTGGAAGAGATGAAATTTTTAATTTTCACAGCCAAGTGTTTCCAAATTCCGTAAAACGCTTAGGGGGTCAAAGTGGTCAGTAC
Source organism: Rhinella marina (assembly GCA_900303285.1). Taxonomy (NCBI): domain Eukaryota; kingdom Metazoa; phylum Chordata; class Amphibia; order Anura; family Bufonidae; genus Rhinella; species Rhinella marina. The sequence continues at coordinate 96,022 of ONZH01018114.1, forward strand.
CCCCCCTTAATATATTCTTTAAAGGGTGTAGTTGCCAAATTGGGGTCACTTTTTTAGGGTTTCCACTGTAGGGGTACGTCAGGGTCTCTCAATTACAAAATGGTGCCTAAAAACCATTATAGCAAAATCTGCCTCCAAAATTCGTATGGCGCTCCTTTCCTTCTGACCACTGCCACAAACCCATAGAGATGTTTACCACCACATATGGGACATTTCTGTAAACTGCAGAATCAGGGTAATGTATATTGAGGTTTAGCTTGCTGTTAACCCTTGCTGTGTTGCAAGAAAAAATTGCTGAAAAAACATGAAAAATCTGCTTAAAAAATAAAATTTTGACAATTTTCCTTTAAAGGGTTATTCTCATTTTAGACAATGGGGGCATATCTCTAGGATATGCCCCCATTGTCTTATAGGTGCGGGTCCCACCGCTGGGACCCGCACCTATTTCCAGAACGGAGCCCCCGAAGTGAATGAGGGCGCACTGCGCATGCGCAGCCGCCCTCCATTCATTTCTATGGGGCCGCCGAAAATAGCCGAGCGCTGGCTCGGCTACTTCCGTCGGCTCCATAGAAATGAATGGGAGCGCACCGCGCATGCACAGCCCGGCTCCCATTCATTTCTATGAGCGGCGCGGGGAGCTGCGCCTGGTGGTGGCCGGACCCCCGGAAACCTGGGGTCCTCCAGGCACAGCGCTCCCCGCTCCGTTCTGGATATAGGTGTGGGTCCCAGCGGTGGGACCCGCACCTATAAGACAATGGGGGCATATCCTAGCGATATGCCCCCATTGTCTAAGATGAGAATACCCCTTTAATTCTTGTGGAACACCTGAAGGGTTAACAAAGTTTGTAACATCCGTTTTGAATAATTTCAGGGATGTAGTTTCTAAAATGGGGTCATTTATGGGTGGTGTCCATTACGTAAGCCTCTCAAAATCACTTTATATCTGAATTGGTGCTTAAAAAAATGGTTTTGGAAATTATGTTGAAAATTTAAAAAATGGCTTCTAAACTTGTAAGCCTTCTAAAGTCCTAAAAAAGTAAAATGACATTTATAAAATGATGCCAACATAAAGTAGGGACCACGGCATGGAAGGGGTTAACAGGAAGGAAGCTCCCTCCCCCATCGGGCTCTGCGGTGCGGTGGCTTTATAGTTACACTAATTAAAATCAGCCTATGGGGGAGATGGGCTAGTCAGGAGTTCATGACCAAATGGTTGTGCTGACTGAAATCCCCTTTTTTTCTTTGTAAGTTTGTACTGGAGGTGTGGCTACTCCATTTGGTCATGCACTCCTGACTAGCCCATCTGCCCCATAGGCTGATTTTAATTAGTGTAACTATAAAGCCGAGTGGACTCGGCATGCATGTTGGTACCTGCATCCCTGAATTAGTGGAGGCCTTTGAAGAACCAGAAATGGCAAAAGGCAGAGGTGATCCAGCATGCATGTGGAACCAACACCCCCTGATTATACGGAAGCCAAGGTTGGCACATAACAGGTAGGAAATAGTGTTAGGTTCCCGTCCTACAGAGATCACCTTGACGATTTGGTGGATGGGCTCAGATAATTTTGTACAAAATATATTTGCCAATAATTCTTAATTTACTAATCAAGCATAGCATTAGCTTCAGAATACCTCATGTCACTATTTCATTTTGTGCATTATCTGGTTGGCAGTGTGCCATTGCATTGTATGTATTTTCCTTTCCTTGTGCATTTAGCCATAGCAACGTGCACCTGCGCACTGGGATGTGCTGACTAAAATCCCCTTTTTTTCTATATATTGACTCAAATTTATGACTTCCATGAAGTACAATGTGTCACGAGAAAACAATCTCAGAATGGCTTGGATAAGTAAAAGTGTTCCAAAGTTATTACCACATACTGTAGAGTGATACATGTCAGATTTTCAAAAATAAGCCTGTCACGAAGGTGCAAAATGGTCCGGTCATTAAGGGGTTAATGGTCCTCGGCTATAATAATGTCTTTTGTGTTTTTTTCAGTAGAAAAAAAAAATTATCACCTGATCCACTTGCACTTGCAGAGGCAGTCGCTCCTCTATTGAGGCTGAAGGACCTGCGATCAAAGGTGATGTCACCATGTTCTCCCAGTATGATCGATGATCGCTTGAACGCTTGAACGCAAGGTCCTAGGTATAGCAGACAAGCAGTACCTAGTTGCTGATACACTGCAAATTTTAAAATAGGGTTTATTTAGCACATAAGATTGATGTTTTATATAAGTGAATAAAAGTTACGTCTTAGTAGCATGATATAGACACAGGTGCAAGACAGGCTATCACTAGTCAATTGACTATATGTAAATAAAATAATTGCGAAAGTATTCGGCCCCCTGGAACTTTTCAACCTTTTCACATTTCAGGCTTCAAACAAAAAGATATAACATTTTCAATTTTTTGGGGAAGAATCAATCAAGTGCATTACAATTGTGAAGGAACGAAATTTATTGGATCATTTAAACTTTTTTTGTAATAATAAAACTGAAAAGTGGGGCGTGCAAAATTATTCGGCCCCCTTGCATTAATACTTTGTTGTGCCACCTTTTGCTGCCATTACAGCTGCAAGTCGCTTGAGGTATGTCTCTATCAGTTTTGCACATCTAGAGTCTTAAATTCTTGCCCATTCTTCCTTGCAAAACAGCTCAAGCTCTTGGTTGGAGGTTGGATGCAAAACGTTTGTGAACACCAGTTTTCAGCTCTTTCCACATATTTTCAATTGGATTCAGGTCTGGACTTTGACTTGGCCATTCTATTTGGCCAAGTCAAAGTCCAGACCTGAATCCATTCTATTATTTCTGAACCATTCCATTGTAGATTTTGCTTTATGTTTGGGATCATTGTCTTGTTGGAAGATAAATCTCCGTCCTAGTCTCAGGTCTTTTGCAGACTCCAACAGGTTTTCATCCAGAATGGTCCTGTATTTGGCTCCATCCATCTTCCCATCAATTTTAACCATCTCCCCTGTCCCTGCTGATGAAAAGCAAGCCCAAACCATGATGCTGCCACCACCATGTTTGACAGTGTGGATGGTGTGTTCAGGGTGATGAGCTGTGTTGCTTTTACGCCAAACATCATTTTGCATTGTTTCCAAAAAGTTGCATTTTGGTTTCATCTGACCAGAGCACCTTCTACCACATGTTTGCTGTGTCTTCCAGGTGGCTTGTGGCAAACTGTAATCCAGACTTTTTATGGATATCTTTGAGAAATGGCTTTCTTCTTGCCACTCTTCCATAAAGGCCAGATTTGTGAAGTGTTCGACTGATTGTTGTCCTATGTTGACTCTCCCACCTGAGCTGTAGATCTCTGCAGTTCATCCAGAGTGATCATGGGCCTCTTGGCTGCATCTCTGATCAGTCTCCTCCTTGTTTGAGATGAATGTTTAGAGGGACAGCCAGATCTTGGTAGATTTGCAGTGGTCTGATACTCCTTCCATTTCAATATGATCGCCTGCACAGTGCTCCTTGGGATGTTTAAAGCTTGGGAAATCTTTTGGTATCCAAATCCGGCTTTAAACTTCTCCACAATAGTATCACGGACCTGCCTGGTGTGTTCCTTGGTCTTCATGATGCTCTCTGTGCTTTAAACAGAACCTTGGGACTATCACAGAGCAGGTGCATTGATACGGAGACTTGATTACACACAGGTGGATTCTATTTATCTTCATCAGTCATTTAGGACAACATTGGATCATTCACAGATCCTCAATGAACTTCTGGAGTGAGTTTTCTGAACTGAAAGTGAATGGGCCGAATAATTTTGCACGCCCAACTTTTCAGTTTTATTATTACAAAGAAAGTTTAAATGATCCAATAAATTTCGTTCCACTTCACAATTGTGACCCACTTGTTGTTGATTCTTCACCAAAAATTGAAAATGTTATATCTTTTTGTTTGAAGCCTGAAATGTGGCAAAAGGTTCAAAAGTTCCAGGGGGCCGAATACTTTCGCAAGGCACTGTATTTCTAAGGCAGCAGGCTGGATGCGGTGTAAGTGCAGCCCCATGCTACTTCCACAGTGTGTGGTGATGGTTTATAAGTGGCAGCAGCTTTGTGCTGAACTCTGGCCAATGGCATATGCCAGTCAGGATAGTTTTTTCTTCAAAGTCTTTATTTATAATTTTGAAAGACAAACATTTAAAACAGTTCTCAGAACCAAAATCACACAGACTGGTAATATTTTGCAACAGCAGCTTTGTACAGGAAGTATCTACAAAAAAAAGTCAATCAGTAGTATCATTGAAAATCAGTATGATAGCTGTTGCTTAGCTATGTTTACATCATAGATGTAATAATCATACACTCACTCATATACACTCACTGCAACGGCACAGGTTCTCCCACTCCATCTAGGCCACTGATGTCCTAGCAGAAGACCAGGGGCCACATACTTTATCAAACCTTTCTGGAATTCCCCTAGCTAGGAAAGTCAGTCTATACATCAGCAAGGCCGCTTCAATAAGTTGCATCCAATGTTGGACAGAGGGGACTTTTGGGGGCTTCCAGTTTAACAGCATTGAACATTAGATGTCGGTACAGAATCCTTGAATATTTGGTTGGAAGCAAATCATTAACCAGTCCTCGCAGGCTGTTTTCTGGGGAACAGATCGCCGGTAATCCTGGCTTCAGGTTTGAGAACTCATGAATCGCTGACCAATACGCCACAATAACTGGGCAATCCTAGATCATATGGATAAAAAGTACCGTATTTTTCTCTTTATAAGACGCACCCGATGATAAGATGCACCTCAGATTTTTGAGTAGGAAAATAAGAAAAAAATATTTTTCATCAGACCTCATATCAGATCTTCATATCAGACCCCTCATAAATTTCGGGACATCACATCAGACCCCCATATCAGCCCTACAGTGCAGCCTTTTGACCTGTATCAGCAGGTCCCTAGCTCAGATGACTGTATTCTGCCAGTTATACACTAAGTCCTTCTCATGTCTGGCTTCTAGCCCCTGAATATCTACCTTCTATCTTGCCAGGGCTCTAGATATCGGTGAAGCTAGCTGAGATAAAAGAGCTAAATAAAATAAAGACACTGGTTTACACATAACTGTTTGTTTTGCATTTTTTTCAATCACTCCATGCTCTAATTTGATCTAACCCCTTCCAAATTGTTCTGCATATGCATATCTAAGTTGAAAATATCTAATCAGACTAGCTTGGGGCAACTGAAATTACTCTTTTAAATCCAGGAACGTTCTAAAGTGTCTGTCTGAATATATTTGGGCAAAATACTCAATGCCATGCTGCTGCCAAAGTTCAAAATCGGGCATTTTGTACAGTTCAGGCAGTTTTAAATTTCTCCACAATGGCAGCATGGGTGTCACGAACGTTCCTGCATCAGGTTGCAGGCGTTCGGCTAGGCTTTCAAAAGTGACATAATTTGACATGTTTTCCTCTTGGTTTGGTTGCTGTTTAACAAACCCCTTCCCTCAGCTGTTGTGGGTGTGGTGATTATCTTTCCCCTATTTATCCCTTCCTCTCCCAGTATTCCTTGCGGTTTATACTTTCTGCTTACTTTGCTGTGTGTGGTGTTGTTCTCGGCTGACATCCGGTTGCTGCAATATCTGCATTAAGATAAGTGTCATTTTCCCTATTGTGTTTATCCTACTTTTCCCTGTTGTGGTTTTGCCTTCTGGAGTCTCCTGTTCGTCCGTCCTCTTGGAGGAACGGGTTGACTCTTTCCTCTATCACTAGCTGCAGGGTTCTATAGGGTGAGTTTGTTATTAGGTTCCTGTGTATGCACTCTCCTACAACTAAGGCCTGTTCATACTGGTAGTCAGTCAGGGCCTAGTTTCAGGGTTCCCTGCAGAAGGTGACCGTTTCCTCTATCACTAGCTGCAGGGTTCTATAGGGTGAGTTTGTTATTAGGTTCCTGTGTATGAACTCTCCTACCACTAAGGCCTGTTCATACTGGTAGTCAGTCAGGGCCTAGTTTCAGGGCTCCCTGCAGGAGGTGACCGTTTCCCTTGTTTGGTCTTTTCCCTTCCCTCTTACGCTTGGTGTGGCAATTCCCTGCACACCAAAGCGTGACATTATAAACCGCTGAACAAAAATTCAAAAAACATTTTTGTGCTGACATGGATGCTATTGCTGCGCTTGCTGAACGGCTGCAGCAACTCAGCTTGGAGGTGGCTGACATCCGCAACCAGATTCAGAGACCACAGGCTGGTGGTTCTGGGGGTGCTGGGTGTCAGGCCTGTTTGGAGCCTAAGGTCGCCCTCCCGGATAGATTTTCTGGGGGACGTGATAATTTTATTCTTTTCAGAGAGGCATGCAAATAGTATTTCAGACTGCGTCCACATTCTTCTGGTAATGAGAAGCAGAAGGTTGGTGTGGTCATCTCGCTGCTTAAAGGAGATGCGCAGTCATGGGCCTTTTCTCTGCCGACCGGATCGCAGTCTCTCCAGTCGGTAGATTAATTTTTCAAGGCTTTAGGGATTATCTATGATGACCCGGATCGTATCTCCTTGGCCGAGACCCAGATACGTGACCTTCATCAGGGTGAGTGCTCGGTTGAGATGTATTGCTCTGAGTTCCGGAGGTGGGCGACCAATACTGAATGGAACGATCCGGCTCTACGTAGCCAATTCTGTCAAGGTTTATCAGAAAGGCTGAAGAACGCTTTGGCCTTTCATCAAACCCCTGTGTCTTTGGAAGCCGCTATGTCTCTTGCTGTATGCATGGATAGGGGACTGAGAGAGCGATCTTGGGGCCCCCGCTCCCAGGACGTACTATCACGTAGTGTACTGTCTTCCTATGACGCTTTGGGTGAAAATTCCCCTAGGTTGATGTCAGGGGACGAACCTATGCAGTTAGAGGGAGCTACTCCTGTTTCCACTCTAAAGCATTTTGGTAATAAAAAGGGTGTGTGTTTTTTCTGTGGTCAGAAAGGACACTTTATCAATGTGTGTCCATGCATTCAATCTCTAAAAGAGAGAAAAGAAAAGGGGGCGTTGAATTCTCATCTCACTCTTGGTGGGGTGAGTAGAAAAACTGAAAATGTGCATTTGTCTTCATCCTGTAGTACCCGTTTTCTCCTGACTGCAGAGGTGGCGCTAGAGTCAAAGGTTGTGAGAATTGAGGTGTTTATTGACAGCGGGGCAGGGGTGAACTTGATTGATGCTTCGTTTGTACGTATGCATGGATTGTCTCAAAGTACATTGGAAAAAAAGGATTTCTGTGTTTGCCATTGATTCTGCACCTCTATCTCAGAAGTGTTTGTCTCAGATGATGCATGATATCAAATTAAGCGTGGGTGAATTTCATCAGGAGCTTATTTCATGTTTTGTGTTCATGTTCCTGCTCCTATGGTTCTGGGTTTACCGTGGTTAAGCAAACATAATCCGACCATTGACTGGCATACTAGACAAACTGTGGATTGGAGTGATTATTGTGTTGACAATTGTCTTAATACCTCTTTTTCTGCTTTAACTACTAAGACACTTCCCTCTTTTATATCAGATTTCTCTGATGTATTTTCTGAAGGTGGATGTCAGGATTTTCCCCCTTACCGGGAATACGATTGTCCTATCAATCTTATCCCTGGAGCAAAATTGCCCAAATCTAGGCTGTATAACCTTTCTGGACCTAAGAGAACGGCCATGAAGGAATATATTGCTGAGAGTTTGGCTAAAAGTCATATTAGACCTTCCAAATCTCCAATGGCAGCTGGGTTTTCCTTTGTTAAGAAAAAGGACGGAACCCATAGGCCATGTCTGGATTTCTGTGAACTCAATAGGATTACTGTCCGTGATCCGTACCCCCTTCCTTTGATTTCTGACTTGTTTAACCAGATTGTGGATGCCAAGGTGTTCTCCAAGTTGGACTTAAGAGGCGCATATAATCTGGTCAGGATCAAAGAAGGGGATGAATGGAAGACGGCCTTTAACACTCCTCAGGGCCACTTTGAGAACCTGGTCATGCATTTTGGGTTGACCAATGCCCCTGCTGTCTTCCAGCATTTTGTTAATGACATTTTTCATCACCTGGTGGGGAGGTTTGTAGTCGTGTATTTGGATGACATGCTAATCTATTCTCCTGATATGGTGACACATCAGGATCACGTTAGACAGGTGTTGTAAATCTTAAGAGATAATAAGTTGTATGCAAAATTTGAGATGTGTTTTTGCTGTACATGAGGTGCAATTCTTAGGATACCTGCTTTTCTCTTCAGGTTTTCGTATGAATCCAGAGAAAGTCTGTGCTGTTCTGGACTGGGACCGACCTGAAAATCTGAAGGCTCATATGCGAGTTCTGGGGTTCACCAACTATTATCGAAAATTTATTAAAAACTATTCGACAATAGTTAAACCCTTAACTGACATGACTAAGAAAGGGACGGATGTCTCAGTGTGGTCTGATGCAGCATTGCGAGCCTTCTCCGCTGTGAAGGAGTGCTTTTCTTCTGCCCCTATATTGGTGCAGCCAGATGTGTCACAACCTTTCATTGTGGAGGTTGACGCATCCGAGGTGGGGGTAGGAGCAGTTTTATCACAGGGCCCGTCACCTGGTAAATGTGCTTTTTTTTCGAAAAAAACTCTCTGCTGCGGAGAGAAATTATGATGTGGGTAATAAAGAGTTACTGGCCATTAAGTTGGCTTTTGAGGAATGGCGTCATTGGTTGGAAGGGGCGATTCACCCAATCACTGTATTCACTGATCACAAAAATCAGGTTTTCCTGGAGACTTAATCCAAGGCAGGCCAGATGGTCTTTGTACTTCACCAGATTCAATTTCATTGTCACATATCATCCTAGGGTTAAGAATGTGAAGGCGGATGCCTTGTCATGTAGTTTACCCGGAGGTGGTGATTTTAAAGGGGTTGTCTCACCTTCCTAGTTGCTGGCTGCCTCGCTGCTCTCAGGGCCTCTCTTTCCTGCTTGCTGGGGGCGGGGCTGAACTCTGAGATGCAAAACAAAGCAGGCTTGGCAGGGAGGAGGTAACCCCGCCCCCTGTCTGTGCGTGCTCGCTCCCGAGGCTGTCAGAAGGAGATTCTTTATTAGCCTCTGAGAGAGCAGCAGCAGAGCAGAGCAGATCGTGACATCCAATGGTAAGTTGCTTGTCACGATCTGTTCTGTGTGCAGTGTAAAAGTTCACCCTCCTGTCATCAACACACAGTTTACTCTGCCCAGTAATGACTGCAAACTATTCTCCCTGTCACTACTGTCCCTGCAATGTAGTTGCATTTATCTCATTGCTTCTCAGATGTGTTGGCCCCCTCCTCCATTATTCATGTCATTATCATGCCCCCCCCCCCCCCCGACCATGTCTGTATAATGCTCTCCCAGCCTCTATTATTGTTATCAGTATTATGCTCCCCCCACCTCCACCATTGTTCATGTCTGTATAATGTCTCCCATCCTCCTCCTTTATTCCTATTAGAATTACTACTCTGCCCCTCCACCACTAATGATGTCTGTATAATGCTCTCCCAGCCTCTATTATTGTTATCAGTATTATGCTCCCCCCACCTCCACCATTGTTCATGTCTGTATAATTCTCTCCCAGCCTCCTCCTTTATTCCTATTAGAATTACTACTCTGCGCCTCCCCACTGATCATGTCTGTATAATTCTCTCCCAGCCTCCTCTATTATTGTTATCAGTATTATGCTCCCCCCACCCTCCACCATTGATGATGTCTGTATAATTCTCTCCCCAGCCTCCTCATTATTCCTATTAGA